>PVJD01009439.1:0-62682 GCA_004026545.1 Mormoops blainvillei
GGGAAATTAAGAAGCCAAAGAACTGGTATGAGCAGCCTATGGACATGGACTAAGGTGTGGGGATGTAGTTTCAAATGCTGGTGACAAGAATGCTTAGAGATTTCACTTAGAACAGCAAAAGCATAAGGGAAGAAATGAAGGCTACACTAAGTGCAATAAAGAAAAATCCACAGGGAACCAACAGTGAAGGAAAGGACGCCGGGGTTCAAATAATGAATTGGAACACAAGAAAGAAATAAACAATCAATCAGAATATAATGAAGAAATAAGAATTCAAAAAATGAGGAGAGAATAAGAAGACTCTGGGACATTTCCAAATGTACCAACATCTGAATTATAGGGATACCAGAAGAAGAAGAGGAAGAGCAAGAAATTGAAAACAGGATTCAATAAAGATGGCAGATTGGTGAATGGAAGTCACACTGACCTCCTCCCAGGACCAATCTGGAATTACAACTAAGTTGTGGAGAAATCACCCAGAACAAATAACTGAACAATAGCAAGACAGAAACCTTATAACCTCGGACAGACAGAAGTCTCAGTTTCAGCACAACCTAATTGGATCCCCCAGAGAAGTGGGGGGCCTAAACCATAAATGGAGATCCCCAGCCTACAGCACAATAGCACACAAAGTACACAGATACGGCCAGCTGTGAAGAGCGGTGGGATTGCCCTCTGTCCAGAAGACAGGCAGCTGGAGACTGAAAGAGCCATTTAGGGCCAACGCATAAATTTTCACTTGCAGCCACTTACCTTGGGCTCTGGCAAAGGTAGGGGCAGAGTGGACTAGAGATGCCTGAGGAGAGACTGGGGACAGAGGTTCTGAGGAGAGAACAGAGAAAGTAGCCACTGGAATCTTGGTGCTGAGTCATCCCGCATGCTGCAGCAACCATCTCGCTCAGGCAGACCGTCCCCGGAGCAGCAGCAGCCTGAGAGGACACAATAGCCCTGTCCCCAGGAGGGTCTCCGGGCCCCGTGGTGCTTAACATTGACTGCTGAGTACAGAGGGGCAGACACAGACAGAATATCCCTGCAAAGGTGGGGCAGAGTGGAATAGAGACACTTGAGGTGAGACTGGGGATACAAATTTTGGGGATAGAACTGAAAATGTAGCCTCCAGGGTCCTAGAGCCAAAATATCCCCCAAGGGAGCAGCCATCAAGCTCACATAGAACACTCACCTCAGAGTAGCAGCAGTCTGAAGGGAAATATTAGCTCAAACCCCAGGAGGGACCCAGCCCCGCCCTATTGTGCTTAAACCTGACTGCTGAACTCAAAGTGACTAGACAAACAACTGAAGGAGATAGCCACAGACAGAAGATCCTGGGAAGTCTCCAACAGGATGCCTAAGGTCAGAGAGGTTCAACATCTGATATCGCCAGATGTGGATCTGGAAAGAAAAAACAGTGGTAAACACTAGAGCTTGCCAAGATGAAATCTGTTGTGGTCTTCTCCATGATTTGCAATATTTTTTTTACTACACAGCTTTTTAACATTCATTTCTTGTCCATCAAATTGGTGCATATTAAGTCATTAGATTTTACACTATAGTTTATTTCTCTCCTTTCCTACAATAGTCTTAATCTCTTTACGACCTTATTAATGCTGGTGCATTTGCTGTTGATAGTGGGATTGCAGGGAGGAGTTATTTCTGTGGTTGTGGGTTTGTTTCCTGGGCTTTGTGATTTTGCTCAGGCAGACAAATAATGGGAAGACAAAGAAACAACCCCCAATCAAAACGAAAGGAGGAATCCTCAGAAAGACTACCTAATGAAATAGAGGCAAATAAACTATCAGATATTGAGTTCGAAACAATGGTTATAAGGAAGCTCACTGAACTCAATGAGCTCAGTGAGAATTACAAAAAAACACAGGGAAACTATGAGGAATTTATCGCAAATTATATCAGCATGACAAAGAACATAGAAACATGAACCAAGAGGAAATGAAGAATACAACTGCTGAATTGAAGAACACAGTAGAGATATCAAAAGCAGGCTAGATGTAGCAGAGGATCAAATCAGCAAGCTGGAGGACACGGTAGAAAAAAACTCCCAGGAAGAGCAAGAAAATGAAAAAATGCTCAAAAAGAATGAAGAGGGATTAGGGGAAATGCAGGACAACATGAAGTGTAATAATATCGGTATAATAGGAATACCAGAAGGGGAAGAAGAGGGCCAAGGGATAGAAAACCTGTTGGAAAAATGTAATAATGGAAAACTTCCCTAATTTGAGGGGAGAAAAGAAAACACAAGTCCTGGAAGAACAGCAGGTCCCAATCAAGAGGAACCCAAAAAGACCCACTCTGAGACACATCATAATTACAATGGCAGATATCAAGGACAAAGAGAGAATCTTAAAGGAACAAGGGAGAAACAGGAAGTAACATACAAGGGAGCCCCAATAAGGCTAGCAGCTGACTTTTCCACAGAAACACTACAAACCACAAGGGAATGGCAAGAAATATTCTGAAAATGAAAACTGAAGGCCTGCAACCAAGACTACTCTACCAAGCAAGGCTCTCAATTAAAATGGAAAGTGAAATAAGGAGTTTCTCAGACAAAAGAAGGCTAAAAGAATACACCTCTACCAAACCAGCATTGCAAGATATGCTAAAGGGACTGCTTTAAGAAGATGCAGAAAAAGAGTGAGAGAGAGAGGAACACAGGTAGAAAAGGAAAAAATGAATAAGTACCTATCAATAATAACTTTAAATATAAATGGATTAGATGCTCCAATTAAAAGACATAGAGTAGCTGAATGGATAAGAAAACATGACCTGCACATATGCTGTCTAAAAGAGACCCACCTCAGAACAAAAGGCTTACACAGATTAAAAGTAAATGGTTGGAAAAAAATATTCCAAACAAATGGGCAGGAAAAAAAAGCTGGGGTAGCAATACTTATATCAGACAAAATAGTTTCACAACAAAGGCCATAAAAAGAGACACAGAAGGACACTTCATAATACTCAAGGGAAGAATCCATCAAGAAGACATAAACATTGTAAACCTATATGCACCCAACATGGAAGCACCCAAATATATAAGGAAAATCCTGGAGGATTTCAAGAAAGATATAGACAGCAACACACTTACAGTAGGGGATTGTAATACCCCCACTGTCAACAATGGATAGATCACCCAAACAAAATATCAAAAAGGATATTGTGGAACTCAATGGCACATTAGGTCAAAAGGACTTAACTGGTATACATAGAATCTTTCATCCCAAAGAAGCAAACTACACATTCTTTTCAAATGCACATGGAACATTTTCCAAAATAGACCACATGAAAGGACACAAAACAAGCCTCAACAAATTCAAGAAAATTGAAATCATGGCAAACATTTTCTCAGCCCAAAAGGGCTTAAAACTAGGAACCAAGCTCAAGGAAAAAAACTCAAAAACATTCAAACACATGGAGACTGAATAGCATGCTATTAAACAATGAATGCGTCAATAATGAGATCAAAGAAGAAATCAAAATGTTTATAGAAACAGGCAAATGAACACACAACAGTCCAAAACCTATGGGACACAGAGAAGCCAGTCCTGAGAGGGAAGTTCATAGAAATACAGGCCTAACTAAAAAAGATAAAAACATTTCAAATAAACAACCTAACACTATACCTACCAGAACAGGAGAAACAACAACAAACAAAGCCCAGGCTGAGCAGAAGGAAGGAAATAATCAAGATCAGAACACAGTTAAATGACATAGAGACTAAAAGAACAATTTAAATGATCAGTAAATCCAGGAGCTGGTTCTCTGAAAAGATAAACAAAATCGACATGCCTTTAAGCAGATTCATCAAGAAAAATGGAAGAGGACCCAAATAAATAAAATCAGAAATGAAAGAGGAGAAATTACAACTGATACCACAGAAATATTATATTATATGAAATTACTACAAACAACTACATGTCAAGAAATTTGAAAACCTGGGTGAAATAGACAAATTTCTAGAAAATATATAGTCTTCCAAAACTGAATGAAAAAGAAGCAGAAAGCCTGAACAGACTGATAACAGCTAGTGAAATTGAAGCAGTAATCAAAAAACTCCCAGCACACAAAAGCCCTGGACCAGCTGGTTTCACAGAAGAATTTTACAAAACACTTAAGGAAGAACTAACCCCTGTCCTTCTCGGACTGTTCCAAAAAATCCAAGAAAAGGGAAGACTCCTAAAATCTTTTTATGAGGCCAGCATCATCCTAACCCCAAAACCAGATAAACACAACAAAGAAAGAAAACTACAGGCAAATATGGTTAATGAACGTAGAAGCTAAAATCATCAAAAAAATATTGGCAAACCACATCCAGCAACACATTAAAAAGATCACGCACCATGGTCAAGTGGGATTCATCCTGGGGATGCAAGGATGGTACAATATTCGCAAATCAATGAACATAATATATCATATAAACAAAAGAAAAGAGAAAAATCACATGATCATATCAAGAGATGTCAAAAAAGCACTTGATAAGGGACAGCACCCAGTTATGATAAAAACACTCAGCAAAATGGAAATAAAGGGGACATACCTCAACACAATAAAGCCTATATATGAGAAACCAACATCCAACATTATACTGAAGGGGCAAAAACTGAAAGCTTTCTCACTAAGATAGCGAACAAGGCAAGTGTGTCCACTCTCACCACTTCTATTCCACATAGTATTGGAAGTCATAGCCAAGGCCATCAGACAAGAAAAAGAAATAAAAGTCATCTAAATTGCAGAGGAGGAAGTAAAACTGTCGTTGTTTACAGATGACATGATAGTGTACATAGAAAACCCTATACACTCCACCAAAAAAACTACTCGACCTAATAAGTGAACTTGGCAAAACAGTAGGACACAAAATCAATATTCAGAAATCCCAGGAATTTTTGTACACCAACAATGAAATATCAGAATCAGAAATCAGGGGGAAAAATCCCATTTACTATATTAACAAGAAAAATAAAGTACCTAGGAGTAAACTTAACCAAGGAGGTCAAAGACTTCTACTCAGAAAACTACATAACACTGAAGAAAGAAATTAGGGAAGACACAAATAAATGGAAACCTATACCATGTTCATGGATTGGAAGAATTAACATAATCAAAATGTCCATACTACCCAAAGCAATTTATAGATTCAACACAATCCCTATTAAAATACCAATGACATATTTCACAGATATAGAACAAACATTTCAAAAATGTATATGGAATCATAAATGACCCCAAATAGCTGCAGCAATTTTGAGAAAGAAGAGCAAAGTATGAGGAATCACAATACCTGACATCAAACTATATTATAAGTCCACTGTTCAAAACATTCAACTATCAAAACTATCGAAACAGTCTGGCACTGGCATAAAAACAGACATATAGATCAATGGAACAGAATAGAGAACCCAGAAATAAACCCATGTCTATATGGTCAATTAGTATTTGACAAAGGGTGCAGAAGCATAAAATGGAGTAAATAAAGCCTCTTCAACAAATGGTGTTGGGAGAGCTGGGCAGCTACATGCAAAAAAAAAAGAAAGAAAGAAAAAAGAAATTCAACCACCAACTTAAACCACACACAAAAATAAACTCAAGACAGATAACAGACTTATATATAAGTCACAACACCATAAAAGTCCTAGAGGAGAACATAGGCAGTAAAATCTCAGATATTCCACACAGCAATATTTTTACCAATATGTCCCCTATAGCAAGGGACATAAAGGAAAGAATAAACAAATGGGACTTCATCCAATTAAAAATCTTCTGCATGGCTAAAGAAAACATCGGCAAAATGAAAGAGAACCAACTGTATGGGAAAATATATTTGCCAATGATACCTCGGACAAGGGTTTGACCTCCAAAATATATTAAAAAAACTCACACAACTCCACTCCAGGAAGACAAAGAATCCAATTAAAAAATGAGCAAAGGACCCGAACAGACACTTCCCTAAGGAGGACATATACAGGGTTCAGAGACATATGAAAGGATGCTCAGCATCACTAGCCATCAGAGAGATGCAAATTAAAACCACAATGAGATATCACTTCACACCAGACACAATGGCCATCATAACCAAATCAACAAACAAGTGCTGGTGAAGATGTGGGGAAAAGGGAACCCTAGGACACTTTTGGCAGGAATGCAGACTGGTTCAGCCACTGTGGAAAACAGTTGGAATTTCCTCAAAAAACTAAAAATGGGACTGCCTTTTGACCCCACAATTCCACTGTTGGGGTTATACCCCAAGAATCCCAAAACACCAGTTCAAAAGAACCTATGCACCCCAATGTTCTTTGCAGCACAACTTACAATAGTTAAGAATTGGAAGCAACCTAAGTGCCCATCAGTAAATGAGAGGCTCAAAAAACTATGGTACATTTATACAATGGAATACTACACAGCAGAAAGAAAGAAAGAGCTCCTACCCTTTGTGACAGCATGGATGGAACTGGAGAGAATTATGCTAAGTGAAATAAGCCAGGTGGTGAAAGGCAGATACCATATGATCTCACCTATAAGTGGAACCTAATCAACAAAATAAACAGGCAAACAAAATATAACCAGCAACATTGAAATAAAAAACAAACTGACAGTAATCAGAGGTGAGGAAGGAGGGGGATAACAGGTAAAAGGAGGGCAAGGGTCATCAAGGAACATGCATAAAGGACCCATCAACAAAGCCAAATGGGGGAAGGATTGAAGGTGGGAGGTGGAGATGGGTGGGGCTGGAGAAAGTGATGGCGGGAAAATGTTGACCAAAAACAAAAAATTACACACACACACACACATACACACACAGGGGGAGGCTAAGAATAGTATAGGAAATTGAGAAGCCAAAGAACTGATATGTATAACCCATAAACATGAACTAAAAGGTGTGGGGATGATGGGATGGGGTGCAGGGCAGAGGGAATAAAGGGGAGAGAAAAATGGGACAACTGTAAAGCATAATCAATAAAATATACCAAAAATAAAGAAATTGAAAACTTATTTGAAAAAATAATGAAAGAAAACTTCCTGTTTCTGGTTAAGATGGTGGTGCAGGCAGACATGGCTCACCCCTTCCCACAACCACATCAAAATTACAACTAAAATATAGAAGAACCATCACTCAGAACCATCAGAAATCAAGTCAAATGGAAGTCTACTACGTTATTAAAGAAACCATCTCCATCCAGACTGATAGGAGGGGTACAGATGCAGAATTGTCTGGTCCAACACCCATGTGGATAAAAATTCAGGAGGGATATCTTGGGATCAAGGAGTCCAAGACCCACACTAGGTCCTCAAGCCCAGGATGCCAGTGCCAGGAACATAAGTCACCACATTTTCTGGCTGCAAAAAACATCAGGGATTGAGTCAGTGGAAGAAAATGCTGGAGCCCCAAGCACTTCCGCTTAAAGAACCCACACACATTCACCTACTCAGACTCAATCCCTCTGAGCTCCAGCTCTGGGGTAGCAGCTTGAAAGGCACCAGCAGTATACAGGGAGATATTGAAGTGTCTGGCATCAAGGCAAGCAGGGGCCATTGTCCCTTTGCTAAACTCTCCCCCTATAGAGCTGGTAAGCTGGTGCCATATCTGAGACTCCGTCACCTGGCTATCACTGTTTGACGTGCCTTGGAGATCCCCAGAGGCTCTCCCAACTTACAGATCCACACAAGCCACTTTTCCATAATAATGGCTGGTCTTGGCTCCTAAATCCTATCAAACAAGCAAGAGGTAACTTCAATGAACACTAGTGGTAGCCAGATTAGATTCACAGCTTGGCTTCCCCTGGGAATCTCTGAGCCCAGCACAAGTAGTAGCCATCTCAGATTGCTTTACAGCTCAGGCAGGGTGCCCCGGGCAAAACAAAGTGGAGGCTGACCTTGGCCTGTACCACCTGGGAAACCCCAGGGCCAGTGCACCCAGTGGACAGCTACAGGTCACTTCAGAGCACCACCACCCTGCCCCTGCACAGCAGATCCTCTACAGAGGGCAAAGGTTGGTGGTCAGTGGTCACAGCCAGTCCTTACAGATGACTGGCCTGGGTAAATCCCTCCCATTGATCTGCTGACAGCAACCAAGGCTCAACTACAAGAGGGTGTACTCAGCCCACACAAAGGGCACACCTTGAGTACCCAGCTTGAGTGATATGGGAAGTTGTGCCAATGAACTCTACAGGACACCTACTACATTAGGCCACACTACCAAGACACAGAGTCAAAGCAGCTTCACCTAAAAATACATAGAAACAAACAAAGGCAGACTGCCAAAATAAAGAGACAAAGAAACATGGCCCAAATTAAAAAACAGATCAAAACTCTCAGAAAAAGAGCTAAATAAAATGGAGATAAGCAATCTATCAGATGCAGAGTTCAAAACACTATTTATAAGAATGCTCAGGGAACTTAGTGAGGACCTCAGCAGCATAAAAATGACCCAGTAGAAACAAAGGATACACTAATTGAAATAAAGAACAATTTGCAAGAAAACAAGAGTAGAGTGGATGAAGCTGAGAATCAAACCAATGACTGGAACATAAGGAGGCAAAAAACAACCATGCAGAACAAGAAGAAGAAAAAATCCAAAAAAATGAAGATAGTATAAACAGCCTTTGGGACAACTTCAAGAGGTCCAACACTCACATCATAGGGATGCCAGAAGGAGAAGAGAAAGAGCAAGAAATTGGAAATCTACCTGAAAAAATAGTGAAAGGGAACTTCTTTAATTTGGTGAAGGAAATAGACATGTAAATCCAGGAAGCACAGATATTCCCAGACAAGAAGGATACAAAGACGCCCACTCCAAGACACATCATAATTTAAAGGCCAGAGTTTAAAAATAAAGAGAGACCTCTTGACCTGGCTGGTGTGGCTCAATAGATTGTAGTGCTAACCTACAAACCAAAGGGTCACTGGTTCAATTCCCAGTCAGGGCACATGCCTGAGTTGCCAGCCAGACCCCCAGTAGGGGGTGTATAAGAGGCAACCACATACTGATGTTTCTCTCCCTCTCTTTCTCCTTCCCTTCCCCTCTCTCTAAAAATAAATAAACCATATCTTTTTTAAAAAGAGAGACTCTTAAAAGCAGCAAGAGAAAAAAAGGTTAGTTACCAGATGGTTGCCAGATGGGAGGGGTGGGGGGCTGTGGGTGAAGAGGTGAGGGGATTGAGAAGTACCAACAGGTAGTTACAGAATAGCCAGAGGGGTGTAAAGTATATAGAGTACAGGATATGGAGTAGCCAAAGAACTTACATGTATGACCTATGGACATGAACAATGGCGTGGAGATTACCTGAGGGAGTAGGGGGTGCTGGGTGGAGGGGGGCAAAGGGGAAAAACTGGGACAATTGTAATAGCATAATCAATAAAATATATTTTTAAAAATCTATTTTGTCAGATATAAGCATGATTATACCCACTTTTCTCTGGATGACATTTGCTTGGAGTATCATTTTTCTACCCTTTCATATTGAGTCTATATTTGTCCTTGCAGCTGAGATGTGTCCCTGGAACGCAGGATATGATTGGATTTTGTTTTTTGATCCAATCAGCTATTCTGTGCCTTTTATTGGTGAGTTCAGTTCATTTACATTTAGGGTGATGAATGATGTATAACGATTTCCTATATTATTTTGTCTTTTGTTTTTTGTGTCTCCTTTGTTTCTTTCCCCTTGTGTTTCTGTTTGCTATTTTACTTTGGTGGTATTCTGTTATTTTTCTTCTGCCTCCTCTTTTTTTATGTTATATGTCTCAGTTCTAGATTTTTGTGTGTGGTTACCATTAGGTTTACAAAAAAGAAAGTTTCCCATATGTAGTAGTCCTTTTTCCTCTGACTGCATCTCATTTCCATTCCCCTGTACAAATTCAGACCATTACCCCCTTTTCTTTTATGTTTTCCTTATCACAAATTATTCCTTTTAATACTGTGGGTTTATTTCTGAAATGTAGTAGCTGTTGTCTTCTTCCTCTCTCTTTTTAAATGTTTTTACCTCCTTCAAACTTTATATGATATCTATGTGTATAGCACCATATTCTGAAAAAAAAAAGCATTGTAATATCTTACTTCTGTCTGCCTATTTGTGATCTTAGTCATAGTTTTATAACCTTTTATTTTTTGTTTCAGGTAGAATAACCCCCTTCAGTATTTCCTGTAATACATACATTGTGGTGGCAAATTTCCTCGGCTTCTATGTGTCTGGAAAAGTCTTTGTTTGTCCTTTATATCTAAAGGATAACTTTGCTGGATATATTATTCTTGGTTGGTAATTTCTCTTTCAATAGTTTCAATGGTGGAATATTTGCTTCCACTCTCTCTTAGCTTATGAGGTCTGTCTGGAAAAAGTCCAGCCATTGTTACTATAACTAGAATATTATATTAACATTTACACAATATCAATGTAACCTCGCAGCCAAGGAGAGTGGACTGGAATGCACATGAATGAACAATAATGACTTCATTCTACTAGTCAGCAGGGGGCAGTAGGCACTGTTGAGTGAGTATGTGTACTGTGTGGTCATAGCATTCAATATGACTGAGAAAGTAGAGCAAGGAATGTGCATCAAATTTTGTGTTAAGCTTGGACATTCCTTCATGGAAACTATGTGGGTGATTCAGAAAGCCGCAGCTATGGGCAACTGGTGACTGGTAGCTTCATCGTGACAATGTACCCACTCATGCATCACATCTCGTGCAGAATTTTTTAGCAAAACATCAAATCACCCAGGTAAGTCAGTCCTCCTACAGCCCAGATTTGGTGCCCTGCAACTTCTGGCTTTTCCCAAAACTAAAATCACCTCTGAAATAGAAGAGCTTTCAGACAGTTGATGACATTCAGGAAAATATGATAGGGCAGCTGATGGTGATTGGGAAAACTGTGTTGGGCCCCAAGATGCCAACTTTAAAGGAGGCTGAGGTGTCATTGTGCTATGTACAATGTTTTTGTATATTGTATCTTCTTCAATAAATGTCTCTATTTTTCATATTATACGGCTGGATAGCTTCTGGACAGACTTCGTATATGGTTGCTGAAAAATCTGATAATAATCTACTGAGATTTTCTTTATAAATTGCCATCTTCTTTTCCTTAGCTGCTTTTAGAATTCTTTATCATTAATTATTTTTGTTTTTGTATCTTAAAGTATATTTTATTGATTATGCTATTATAGCTATCCCAATTTTTCCCCCTTTGCCCCCTCTGACCAATGCTCCCATTCCCTCCAGCAATTCCCCCAGTTAGTTCATGTCCATGGGTCATGCACATAAATTCTTTGGTTTCTCCATTACCTATACTGTTCTTAACATACCCCTGTCTATTTTGTACGTACCAATTATGTCTCTTAATCCCTGTACCGTTCCCCACATTCTTCTCCTTCCCCATTCCTGCTGATAACCCTCCATATCTATGATTCTGTTCCTGTTCTCATTGTTTGCCTGGTTTGTTTTTGCTTTTGTTTTATACATTCAGTTGTTGATAACTGTGTTCATTTCATTTTAATGTTCATAGTTTTGATCTTCTTCTTTTTGTTAAACAAGTCCCTTTAACATTTCATATAATAAGGGCTTGATGATGCTGAACTCCTTCAACTTTACCTGTGAAGTATTTTATCTGCCCTTCCATTCTAAATGATAGCTTTGCTGGATAGAGTAATCTTGGCTGTAGGTCCTTGCTTTTCACCACTTTGAATACTTCTTGCCAGTCCCTTCTTGCCTGCAAAGTTTCTTTTGAGAAACCAGCTGATAGTCTTATGAGAACTCCTTTCTGGTTACTCTCTACTTTTCTCTTGCTTTCTTTAAGCTTCTCTTTGTACCTTTAACCTTTGGCAATTTAATTACAATGTGTCTTTGTTTGGTCCTCTTTGGATCCAACTTGTTTGGGACTCTCTGTGCTTCCCGGACTTGTATGTCTATTTCCTTCACCAAATGAGGGAAGTTTTATGTCATTATTTTTCATATAAGTTTTCAATTTCTTGATCTTCCTCTTCTCTTTCTGGCACCCCTATGATTCAAATGTTGGCACATTCTTATTCTCTCCTCACTTTTTTTTTTATAATTCTTGTTCCTTCATTCTGTTCTAGTTGCCTATTTCTTCATTATGTTCCAATTCATTGATTTGAACCCCAGCATCCTTCCCTTCACTGTTGGTTCCCTGTGGATTTTTCTTTATTGCACTTAGTGTAGCCTTCATTTCTTCCCTTATGCTTTTTCCATACTCAATGAGATCTCTAAGTATCCTTATCATCAGTGTTTTAAAATCTGCATCTGATAGGTTGGCTACCTCCATTTTACTTAGTTCTTTTACTGGGGTTTTGTTCTGTTCTTTCAGTTGAGCCATATTCCTTTGTCTCCTCATTTTGGCAGCCTCCCTGTATTTGTTTCTGTGTATTAAGTAGAGCTGATTTGACTCCCTGCCTTGACGTTCCCGTTACCTTTTATGGGGTAGAGCCTTAGGTAATCACCAGGGCGGGGGTAGCATGCTGTAGTGCTGTGTGCCTTTGTATGTGGGGGAGGGGTCAGAGAGGGGGCAATGCTACTGCATGACTTCTGCAGGCTTGTTTGGTGCTTGCCCCTCTTCAGTCACTTATGCAACTTGCGCCTCTCTAGCTGTTGCCCTGGTGGTGATTCCCAGAGTGGGTGGGTTTGCATATGTCCTAGGATCCTGTGGGCCCTTTAAACAGACTCTCCTAAAGGACCCACAGTTTATTCCACTGCCCCAATGCCCACTGGATTTTACAGCCAGGAGTTAAGAGACTTTATTTCCCTAGTGCTGGAACCCTGGACTGCGCAGTCTGGCCTGGGGCTCACTCCCCAGGTATCTGTAAGGTGGGACTGCCCATTCCACTGGCCACCGCCAACTCTCCACCACCACACCACATGCTCTCCACCCCAGCTCCCTGGCTCAGCCCCTCATACCCATCTGGATGAATATGTCTTCTTTAAATCCTTGGTTGTCAGACTTCTGTAGTTTGATTTTCTGGCAGTTCTGCGTGTTTTTTGTTTTGAGATCAGTTTTGATCCTTCTTAAGATTGTACAAAGAGGTGAAGTGTGCCTACCTATACCTCCATCTTGACCAAAAGTCTCATTAATTTTTGACATATAATGCACCTGGGAGAAGGCCTTTATGAGGGATTGAGTTAATTAGTTATTCTGTTTGCTTCTTGGATTTGAAAATCCAGATCTTTTCATAGGCTTAGGACTCATCAACTATTTGTTTGAATAAGTTCTCTGTTCCCTGCTCCTTCTCTTCTTCTGGTATACTATTATTCTTATCTTGCCCTCTCTGATGGAGTCAGATAGCTCTCATAGAGTTCTTTCATTTTGTTTCACTCTCATATCTCTCCCTTCTTCCATCTGCATCATTTCTAGATTTCTGTCTTCAATATCACTAGTTCTTTGATCCATCTGGTCAGTTTTATTTCCTAAGCTCACTAGTTCATTCATTCTTCACCTCTTTTATTAAGGTCTTCAGCTCCAGAATTACTGTTTAGCTTTTTTTTATTTTTAATCTTTTTAGTACAATACTCTTTGTTCATTGATTTTATTTCTGAGTTCATGAAATTGCCTGGGTTTTCTTGTATCTTGTTTAGTTTTTTCAGAATTGCAATCTTGAATTCTCTGTCATTTAAGCCACACATTTCCACGTTTTTAAGTTTATTTTCTGGTGATATTTCATTTTCTTTCTGAGGTGCTTTGTTACCATGGTTATTCATGGTATTTGATGAAAATTTCTCTGCCTAGGCATTTATGGGAATGACATCTGCTTTCTTCAAGAGTATTTAGCACTTCTCTATCAAGTAGATAAGAAGAGGTCTTTCTTTTCTTTTCCAGTAGGTGGCACTGAAACACAAGTTTTCACTTCTCTTGCACTGCTTTGGCTTTTCAGATCTCTGAGGGGCAGTGGAAACTGCCCTGTATTCCCTGGGGAGGTGGTGTTCTCCTGTGTGACCAGGTCACCTTGGCCTCGGGGAATCACCCCCATGGGGGTATGTGGTGAGCAATGGGGTTCCAAGCCCATGAAATCCTAGAGCTGCCCCCTGCGACTAGATACTGCCAACAGTGCTACTCCCTGAGGTGTCCCAGGTGCCCCTGCTGGGCTCAGCCACGATGGCTGGGGGAGCAGTGGGCTGGGAAAGGCCAGCTCATGCATTTGTGGTTTTGCTCTCCTCCTGGTAATGGTAACTGCCAGACCTGAGTTGCCTCACCTCTGTATCTCCACTCCAGTCACTGGGATTAGCCACAGCATGTGCCTACCATTCAGGAAGGAATTCTCCTACCTCTCCAACTCTCAAGACTGCAGATAGGGTGCTCTGTAACCCAGCACTTACTGCTACTGCTTCTTCTGGGGCCTGTGCTAGCTCTGGGAATGTGCGTGGAGGCAGCCACGCTCTGCAGTTTTGTTTACTGCACGGCAATGGTGGCTGGTAGACCACAGCCGCCACACTTCTGTGTCCTCTGTGTCCCATCTCTGCCTCGGTCACTAAGTTCAGTTGCAGCATGGGCTGACCACTCAGGTAGTAATGTTTATGCTGCCTCTCTGCTTCTCAGGGCTGCAGTGTGTGCATGCTGCAACTTGACCTGTCCTCCGCTCCCGCAACCTGCAACCAGCAACCCACCCGTGGCCCCTGTGTCTGCTCTCCCCCCCTGCCCCGTTACCTACTCCCTTATTTGCTCCAATTCACCTACCTTCTGATGTTTCAACGCATGGATCTCTCAGACATGTTTGTATGTTGAGCAGGGAATCCTTTGTTGAATTATAGCTGTCCAACGTGTTGTAACCTTAAGGAGAGAGAACAGGAAGACCTCTCACACCACCATTCTTCTGATGACACTCACCTACATAGATTAGTTTTAAGCATAATAAGATACAGAGGTTTATCAAGAGTTTCTTCTGCCTACTGTGGCCAAGAAACCAAGAAAACTCAATGGATGACAACAATTCTAAATCTGGCACTGATTCACATGAGATACCTAAAAAGATAGGAAAAACACATCCTGCATGGTTGGAAATGACTTCTTGCTTTTCTGTCTGATGCTGATCTCGTTTACATCTCCTCCCAAGCTTATATATAAGGCCTAATCCCAGAAGAATAAGCCCCTTCCAGACCCAGAATTAGTAAAATGAAGTTTCACATTCATTCTCCAGAGGATCTCCCTTCCTACTACCCATTTCCCTAACAACCAACTCCTATCCCTCCTCTGCTCTCTGCATCCTGTGGGTTTTCTGCAGGAAAAGGAGCTTAAAAGAGGGTATTTTCTTCATACTCATTGCTTCTTTGCCTTTCTTTCCTCCCAATGTTCTACTCCACAAATTACACCCAGGGTTCCTCCTGTGCTTCACCCTCCTTTGAGTCAGAATTGCCACCACGCCCTGCACAGCACCCCTCCCCCTGCCCCGTTCCTCTGGTGTCCCAGAGCCACTCAGCACTGCCTTTGAGAGGAGCTTAAAAGTGGAGCTTGAAATCGCTTCATTGCATTAGCCCAGAACCACCTGGTCCCAAGGATGATCAGTTTTATCACACTTAAAGACACATATATTTTCAGACTACTATTATTTCCCATATAATCACTTCTTGCCTCCCAGCAATAGATCCCATAGCAAACTTCTTTTTATTGTCTTTTACTACAAAATCCCTGCTCTGCCCTTCCCTCTTTGGAAAGGAAAGGAGAAAAGAGGATTCATGAGAAGACAGGACTCCAAGAAAGAAGCTCCTAGTGCTCAAGTATAAACAATGAAAGCAAGAATATCCCTGTGGGCCGAAAACGACGCTTCCTGTGAGGTCAGAGAAGGGGATAAAAAAGGAGAGAGGACGGTAAGACCGGGCAGGAGCCTGAATAGGGATCATTGGAAAGCACAGTGGTATCCCCCAGTAACAAGTCTAAGCACTCCTCTCTGTGGGGGCACAGCTCTAAAATTGTCAGAAAAACGGGCTTTTAAGGGGATATTTGAGTCACGCATAGTCACAAACTTCTTTGGACCCCAGCTGTGCTGTCGTCATCACCAAATTCCCTATTGATAGACTTCCAGCTGTTAGGCCTCACTCCCCGTCCTGACCTCCCTCTCCCCAGGTCCATCAAACCAAACCCTATCATGCTCAGCCCAGCGTCCACCTTCTCTTCCTCTTCTCTCAAGAGAGCATGATCCTAAAAAGAACATGGAGCCCCCAGACCTGACCTGTTTGAGCTTCATGCCATTCCATTCCAACCTGGCCCCCACGGCTGCTCAGAAACCTACTTAATCATCTCTTAAATTCCTGACAAACATCTGCCTCCCCCCCAGAGATAACACCCCTCTCTTGAATCATGTGATCCTGGTTGTGTCCCATTCTTTTTCTCTTTGGTGAGTTTATCACCCATCCACTTCTCAGAAAACAATGAAGCTATGCAACTTAAGCTCAGAAATTCTCCTTTCTTTCTCCTCAGGACATCTCCCAGCCTACCTCTGCTTTCTCATCCTCGTCTCCCCTCTCAAAGGAGGAGGTATCCCTGCAGCTCTGTTAGTACAGAAGAGGCAACGTGGATACGGGATGTTAAACAGAGCACAAACTCTGGAGCTAAGCAGGCCTGAGTTTAAATCCTGCTGCTTTCTAGTTAATGTGGCCCTGAGCAAGATACTTTATCCCTCTGAACCTTGGTTTCCTCTTCTAACTGTCTTCAGTGAAAAACATTTGATGCTTCCAGCCCATTTCTCAGCCTCCCACCCCAGGAAGCTGCCCCACACACACAGGAGTGAGCCCCTATTCCCTTGGGCAGCACACTGATGCAGGGTTTGGTCATGTGGCTTGGTTTCGCACTGGTCTCAGACCATCAATAACCAGTGTTGTGGTTGGACCAGCCCTGATGATTCTTATGATTGCAATCCAATCTTTAGCAATAGCCATCAGGAAACTTTGAAAAAAGATAAAAGTTTATTACTCACAGGACCTGGAAATTACCAGCACACGCGGTGCCACAAGCCAGGTGGCAGGTAGAGATCACGCACAGGCTTCCGTTCTGCTTTCATGGGGATCAAGGTAGGGACCCAGGGTTTGGAGGCTCACCCTTCGTTGGTGAATTTAAAACATAAAAGCAAGAATTTAAAGCACAGGATTAAAAAACTAGTAACCCAGATGATCAGTTATCAAAATCGACGAAGCTCTCTACTCAAAGGAGCTTCCGTGGGGGAATTTGGCCAGTCTCTACCTAGCGGTTGACAGTGTGTTCATTAGCTATCTCTGAAGTGGATGCTTCTCTGAAATGGGAAGGCTAAATCATGCATTCGCAGTACAAAAAAAAATTTTTTTTTAACTGTCAGGGCTTACATTTCAGACTTGCTTAGGTCAACGTAAGACTAGCAGACATAATGCAAACCGCAACTTGAAAAGCCCTTGAAGCTCCCTGACTGCGACATGAACAAGCCCAGGCGCGCCCACCAGAGGAGGGGAGACAAATGGCCTGCTCGCCGATAAGAATCGCACACATGTACTCTTTTGCCAGAGACAGAACTACCCAGCTGACCAGAAGCCAACGGAGGGGGCATGAACAAGTTCATCAGAGACCAACAGAAAGACCACCAAGCGAGTGCAGCCCAAACTGCCAATCCATAGAATCATGACCTAAAGAAGTATGGTTGTTTTAAGCCACTAAGCATTAAGATGGTTTATAGCTCAACAAAAAGTAAGCATATATGGTAAACACAGGCTATGTTCTAGTTAAGGAGCCAAGATTAAGAAGTGAGGGACAGAGAGTGTTTAATCATGTGAATTGAAGTTAACTTAATCAGGTCAAGATAGGGAGCCTGGTCTCTTCTCATCTATGGCCATAGGCCACAGGAAGCTACCAAGAAACAGGCTCTAAACGGGAGGCATACTGAGGCAGAATTAGTTACTTCTCTTCTGATGTATTCACTGCCCTTCTCACCGGTCCTCCGGCCACTAAAGTAAGAATCAGATGGGAAGACTGGTCTGGTAGAGTTTGGAAGTCTTATCCCACAGAGCCTGACTTGAACATATTTCTCTGTGTGAAAGGAGGTTTATATATTTCCCAGAAAGCTCAGAAGCTACCTGTAGTCTCATCGGGAGCACCAAGAGGAGAATGTGCTGATTTGTTCACTTCCCAGCCTGAATCGGTCTTAACTGAATACATTCCTTTCCTTTCCTTTTCCCAAACCCAGAAAAGACACAAAAAAATTATGAGCCAGGTCCAAAACACACAAATGCTGTGCGCTCACAGCATGCAGTCTCCTCTCAAGAGCTAGTGCTGCATGAGCACCTCACAAACTCGTTCCATCTTCCCTTCAAAGGGATTACGATGTGAGGTAATTACTGTGTGAGGTCCCTCATCAGCTCTGCGGAGTGAAGACAGGGATGGAGAACCCCGGGCATCGCTTATACCATGTACATGCAGAAGAAAACAGGTTCTCAAGGCATGTAATCAATACTCCAGAAAGAATCTAGGTAAGTGGCTCCCTCCTATGGGATATTCTATTGCTACAATGTTGCACAGGCCACAGGTAAAGAAGCTCTTGAAAGGACTTAAATGGAATCACTGTTCCAGAAAAACCTAAGCGAACACCACCTTCCTCTAGTGGAAACTTTTGTTGTTAAGTTGTTTTGTTTTGTTTTGTTTTGTTTTGTTTTGTTTTGTTTTGTTTTTAGAAAATGTTGAATACTAAAAGGAAGTATCACAGATTAAGAAACTCTCTTAGATACAATTCCAAATACCTGTCTTACATACCCTCAATAAAAATTAAAAGGTCAAAGTAAAATCTTTAGAGAAAATAGTCATTAGGGATGTAAAGTACAGCATAGGGAATATAGTCAATAAATTGTAATAACTGTGTATGGTGCCAGGTGGGTACTGGAAATATTGGGGGAGGGGACAGCACTTTGGATAGTATATGATTGTGTAACCACTATCCTGCACACCTGAAACTAATACAAAATAATACTGAATATAAACTGTGATTAAAAAATAAATTTTAGCCCTGGCTGTCGTGGTTCAGTGGACTGAGTGCCAGATTGCAAAACAAAGGGTAGGCGGTCTGATTCCCAGTCAGGGCCCGTGCTTGGGTCGTGGGCCAGGTCCCCAGTAGGGGGCGTATAAGAGGCAACCACACATTGATGTTTCTCTCCCTCTCTTTCTTCTTCTCCTGTCTCTAAAAATAAATAAATAAAATCTTTTTAAAAAATAAATGAATGTTAAAAAAAGGAAATAGCTGTAATTGACTACACATCACTCTTGCCTCATACCTCTGTGGGGAACAGTAACTTGGAAGGGTTTTGTTTTTGGGGGTTTTTTTCCCTTCGTGGTAAGAGATGCCAAGTGTTTCTCTGGGGCAAGGGTGACAGTGAAGCTCTGAACTGCTCTAACTTTGAATTCTGCTTTAATATGTGCAAGGTCATCTTTTTTATCCTTAACAAGACAGCACCTTCTAGGGATGGTAGAGCAGAAGAAGGGAGAGAGAAAGAAGAAAGCAGAGAGAAAGAAAAGGGGGGAAATCGAGGGTAGGAGAGGAGGGAAATTGGAAAGAGTGAGAAAAATAGGAAGAGAGGGAGGGAAGGAAATGAGTATCATATGTGTATTGGGTATTGCTGGCTAGAAGACAGTTTCTATTTTTGCATACAAGGCAACTGTTTGCTCAGGGGTGATGTTTTAAGCATTCTTTCCTAATATGATAGTTTGGCATTTATGGATGATATTTTGCTGTGCTTAATTATTTTCTAGGAAATTGGAGGGCTAGGGCTGATATGTATCACATAATATTTGTTTCCATTTAAAATGATGGGAAAATGATGTCCATGAGTGTGCAGCCCATGGACATGGACTAAGAGGTGTGGGAATGATGAAATGGGGTGCAGGGCAGAGGCGATATGGGGGGGGGGGGGAATGGGACACCTTTAATGGCATACTCAATAAAATATACCAAAATAAAATAAAATGAAATAATGGGAAATAGTTTCCCGTTAGCATTTTCACACAACACCTGATTTTCATGAACAGATTATTGATCTTAAACAGGAGACGCATGTGTAAAGATTCAGATAGCTCAACAATAGTGCTGGAATTGTGAAAACAATGGAAAAGTACCTTCGAAATTCTAAAGAAAAATGAATTCCATCTAGACTACTGTACCCAGCCAACTCTAAATAAAGCACAAGGATAGGCTAAAGACTTTTTCAGGTATGCAAAATCCTCAAAATTATATTTCCTATCCACCACCCGATGGCACCTGGAGCTACTGAAGTATGTTCTCCACCAAAACAAGTGTAGACTAAGGAAGAGAAAAACATTGGATGCAGGAAACCAGAGCTCTAATTCAGGAGAGAGTGGAAAGCATCCCCAGGGACCCCCACATGGAACCTGTGCAGCAGGCTGGAGGAAATAACAGTCCAGAAGGGAGTCTGTAGCCACTCACCTCCACACACTACCACAACCACCACCCCACTAAATGTATCGCAAACCCCCACAGGTCCATCATGATCAAACGATACACACATGGCATATCCACACTCATTGCATGACCACATACCTCACAGCACACACTACACACATTACAGGCTTAGCTCCTAGAGGCAGTGACTAATGGGAGTCTTGGACATTCTTTCTCGGATTCCAAGTTTAAGAAAAGATTGCCTTTTCCTCCTCCAAATTCCAAAGAGCTTTCTGTTGACATCTAAGCCAGAGGTCCCCCGCCTCAGTGAGGCCAACCTACAGGCAGAAGCCTCTTTCTACTTCATACCCTCTTCAAGAGTGTCACCTCCTGCCTTCTCAGGTCACCTGGCCATCCAGTCATTCATCCAGCCACGCACACCTCCAATTCTCTGTCCACGTGGGCAGTTTTCCATCCATTTATGCACCTATCTACCCATCAGCCAATCATTTTGTCCATCTGTCTATCTCTGCTTACCACAAACCCCTTCTAGGGAGCTACTATCCCACCATCGTTTCATACAGCAGCGAATATGGCAGGAGCACCACCTCAGGATCAGGCAGCCTGACCCGTTTTCTCTCTCCTCAGGCCCAGGGGGACAGTGCACGTCAATGTGCATCAAAGATCTCCCACGTTCTAAAATCAGAAAAGCTTGTCTTCAGCCTAAGCAAAGGGACCTCTGAGCTGCTGGTTCACAAACTGGCCCTCATACATGAAGGCCAGGAAGACCCAGAAGAAAGAGGCAGACCGCTCTGGACTGGTAGGTGGCAGTTTTAACAAACAAGGAAGCTTACAAGGCTTGTCTCAGGCACCACAAGATGAGTAGATCTCCACCCCCATCCACCAGAAGCTTAAAAGTTTACATAGAGGCTTTAAGGGGCTTCCAGCACATGTACCGTGAAGGTGGTCTCAAGAACGCCTCGAGGTTCTGTCCTTGAAATGGCTCTGGCTCTGGAAATAGAACATGCATTCCAAGAACGAGGGAAGTGGTGTAGAGCCTCTGATTGCCCAGGTCCAGCTTGCAGTTCAACTGGCTGTCATGTGCTCTCAATGACTCCCTCCAACATGAGCTGAGAGAATAGTGGAGACTCCTGCTCTCTTACTCATCCATGAGAGGCTTAGAAGGAGATACTGATGGCCTTCAATTCTCTTCCTATCCTCTCACCCAACTCACACCCAAATCTGTGATGGGACTGGGGAAGAGGGCAGGCAGAGAAAGGAAAAGGAAAAGCAAGGAGAGCGAGATCAGGAAAGGTTGGAGCTGAAAAGCAGAGAAGAGCAGAACTGGAAGGCAGAGGGAAAAAATGATGCAGGAAAGAAATGAATGAGGAAGGGCATAGGGTCTGGCGAGAGAGAGAACAAGAAGAAAAACAAAACGTTTCAAGAAGAAGAGGGGATCAAATCTGTCAAAGACAGCTTAGAGATTAAAATGAAGACTAAAAATTATCTCTTAAATTTGGCAACAGAGGGGTGTTGGTGATCTGGATAAGAGAGGATTAGTGAAGCTTTAGGTACAAATGGGGAAAATGGGAGATAAGAAGTAAAGGCAGCAAATATCAACAAGAGGGCGCCAGGTGTTGTGGGAAAGGACCAGGCTGTTTCAAGTAACACCTCTGCTCTATCCCAAAACTTCATCACCCTTCCCGGACTAAAAACACTCAGAAGGCTTAACTCTCTATACAAGGACCCCGCTGCGTACATCTGCAGTAACCTGAAGCCGGAGATTGAGGGGAACGCTGTCCTCCCTGCCACGCACCTATGGGTAACCAGGCAGGCAATGTCTTCATTGGAACACTTTTCATCTAAAAGCCAAACCAATCATAGACATCAATGTGACTGAATTATACTTCCAGATGTTTCCAGAAGCATCGACATTTAAGAGAGAGCCAAGATTTCACATAGAGGAACAAGTTACCCATGGTGAGATTCTAGACACAAGGGAGGAAGACCCTCAAATCTCAAGCCATTTGTAACCAAAGAGACCCTACAATGATTGAGAAGGTGAAAGTTAGCCAGGAGAGGGAACAAGGTGTGAGGAAAGGAAGAAGGACACAGGTTGGCCAAGAGAAATGAGATTAAGGAAAGGAGAAAGGAGGCAGCAGGCATTGGGGACCCGGGGAGAATCGCCTGGCCCATGACACTACCTCAGCTCAGAGCTATCCAGGGGAACCTTGTAAGTGAGGGCCTCCCAGGTCCCAAGAGAGTGGAGGCACAACAGCAGCAGAAGAATAACTGCGGGCCTCTCAGGGGCCAAGGCTCCTGGAGAGGAGGAAGGAACAACAGAGCCCAAGCTTGCACTCAGCAGCCCCTGCCCCGGCTGAGTGGTCATTTCCATCTCACCCCAGTAAGAGCTCCATGCAGGGCTGGTCAGCCTTGGCCCTTCCCTGACAAGGCCAGGGATGGAAAGGGAAGAAGAACAGAGGGTATGTCAGGGCCAACTTAGTCTTAGAACTTCTTTCTATGGGCTGGGAGACAACACTTATCCCTAGACATGGCAAAAAAGAGTCCAGGTGAGGGTTCCCAAATCTCTACTGTTGCAGAAGTGTGATTTAGATGCCACTAACCTGGCTGGACAAGAAGAGGGAGGAGAAGCAGACAGGGAGCATTGGACAATTTCTCCCAGGTACAAGAACTCATAATACAGCAAGGCAAGTGCATGTATACTCAGATTGTGCAAACCTTGGAAGGGTTTGCGTGCTTTGGAAGGTAAATAATTGATTACAATTTGAGGGTGTTTCTGGAAGACTACCCAGAGGAGTAGGAAGACTTCCCAGAGGAAGAGGCCCAATCCAGTACTTCCAACCTTCCATCATGGTGGCACCTGTGGAAAGTGCTAATACTTGAAAGGCACACCAAGGTAAACTGAAGGGGATGTGAGAGCATCTAGAATCGAGATAGAGTTTGATGGGGGGGGGGGGCTCAGGCGAAGGAAGTGTCTCTGTCAGATCCAGGTGGACGCTGTCTGTCCCTGTGGGTAAGGGAGACCCTAACAAGCTGAGGGGCAAGATGTCCTCATATGCCTTCTTCTGCAAACCTGCCAAGAACACAAGAAGAAATGCCCAGACTGTTTCATCAATTTCACTGGCTTCTCCAAAAAAGGTTCAGAGAGATGGAAGACCAAGACTGCAAAGGAAAAATCAAAGTTTGAAGATGTAACAAAAAGTGACAAAGTTCACTATAACAGGGAGATAACAAATTATGTTCCTCCCAAAGGTGTTAAGAAAGGAAAGAAAAAAGATCCCAGTGCTGCTGAAAGGCGTCTTCCACCTGTCTTCTTCCTCTTTTGCTCTGAACATCACCCAAAGATTAAAAGTGAACATCCTGCTGCTCCACTGGGACTACTGCAAAAAAAATTGAGTGAAATGTGGTCTGAACAGTCAGCCAAAGATAAGTAGCAATGTGAACAGAAAGCAGTTAAGCTAAAGGAGAAATATGAAGGGGATACTCCCACAAACTGTGCCAAGGGCAAAAGTGAAGTGGAAAAGAAGGGCCCAGTAGGCCAACAGGCTCAAAGGAAAAGGAACCAGAAGATGAGGAAAAGGAGAAAGAGGATGAAGATGAAAAATAAATGACTATTCTGTAATAATGTGTGTGGAGTGTACGTGTATGCTAAGGAGATTGTTTTGCTTAGAGTGTGAATTCAAGTGCAGCTCAATATTATCTTCAGTATAAAAACTATACAGATTTTTGTATAACTGATAAGATTCTTTGTAGAGAAAATATTTTTTCTCTATAGGTTGTAGCTTTTTGAAAAGCTACTGCATACGGTTAGATTTTAAGGCTCTGATGTTAAATGTTTCAAATATTTGATGATCTTTTTAATCTCTTGACTTAAGTATGGCAGCACAGTAATCTCATTGGCATTAGTATCAATAGTAAATTTTAGGGTTTTTAGAATGTTGCATTTTTGTTTTTTTAATTTTATAATATTAAAAATAAAATTATGTATATTTTTAATGATTGTATTTATTTATTTTTAGAGAGGGGGAAGGGTGGGGAAAAGAGAGAGAGAAACATCAGTGTGTGGCTGCCTCTCACACGCCCCCACACCGGGGACCAGGCCCTCAACCCAGGCATGTACCCTGACTTGGAATCGAACCAGCAACCCTTTGGTTTGCAGGCCAGCACTCAATCTACTGAGCCACACCAGCCAAGGCAAAATTATGTATATTTTTAAAAACGTTATTGCACTCTTTACTATGTTAATTATAAGGAAAATAAAATATACAGTAATATGGAAGTTTTTAAATACTGATTTCACATGAAACTTCCAAATAAAATTTAATATTTATAAGAAACTTGAGCTTGCTTCTGTGAATATAATTGTTATATTAGATTTTGTGCTTGAAAAATGGCTAAACACCTCCTGGTGAAGATCTTTAAGTACTGATTTCTTAAAATAATTGACAATCACCATCCAAGGAAACTACTCACAGAAGTATGTGATTAAAATGGAAAAACCTTTACAAAGTCTTATGAGTATTATGCTAAGTAAAATAAGCCAGTAAGAAAAAGACAAACACCATATGATTTCACTGATATGTGGAATCTAATGAACAAAATAAACTAACAAAAAAAATAGAAACAGATTCATAGATACAGAGAACAGACTGACAGCTGTCAGAAGTGAGGGGTTTGGGTACTGGGTGAAAAACGTGAAGGATTTAACCTAAGTGTCCAACAGTAAATGAGTGGATCAAAAAACTATGGTACATTTACACAATGGAATACTACACAGCAGAAAGAAAGATATTACCCTTCACAACAGCATGGATGGAAATGGAGAGCATCACGCTAAGTGAAATAAGGCAGGCAGTGAAAGACAGACACCATATGATCTCACCTATAAGTGGAACCTAATCAACAAAATAAGCAAGCAAGCAAAATATAACCAGCAACATTGAAATAAAAAACAAACTGACAGTAACCAGAGGTGAGGACGGAGGGGGATGACAGGGGAAAAGGAGGGGAAGGGTCATCAAGGAACATGAATAAAGGGCCCACTGACAAAGCCAAATTGGGGAAGGATTGAGGGTGGGGGGCAGGGAGGGGTGGGGCTGGAGAAAGTGGTGGCAGGAAAATGTTGACATCAGGATGACGGGATGGGGTGCAGGGCAGAGGGGATAAAAGGGAGGAAAAATGAGAATTGTAATAGCATATTAATAAAACATACAAAAAATGTTATAAATACATGGGTACTGACTAAAACCAAAAAAAGAAAAATACTGAGACAGACAACAGTATGGTGATTATCAGAAGGAAAGGGGGAGGTAGAAGAAAGTAGAGAGGTGATAAATGTTGATGGAAGGAGACTTGGACTTGAGGTGGTGTACACACAATACAATACACAGATGATGTATTATAGAATTGTATACCTGAAACCTATATAACTTTATTAACCAATGTCACCCTAATAAATTCAATTTAAAAAAAGGAAAAATTTTAAATGGAAAACCTTTTTCGAAGTTATTCAAAATTATTAATTCTTGAAATTATATGTAAATATATATTTCTAAGGGGGGACCCAAAAAAAACAGAATTACCTTCTGGAGTGCGGGCTGGCCCCTTGTAATACAGGCTTCCCCACTAGGCAAGTGTTCTAGGAACCTACTTTTATTATGTGCCAGCTGACATTGTTGTAAGATGCTGCATTCAGCTTCAGTTAATTTTTTTCAAAACCTCTTTCAATGCATTTGTCCATTTCATGACGGGTGATTTACGAGTGCACCTGCCCACACCGTAGTTTTCAGATCAGCAGTTTCTGACCAAAGACAGCATGACCCACATGCCCCACCCTTTCTATTCACCTCATCTCACCCCAAGTGGCTTTTTTTGTTCATTTGTTTCCCTGGATGAAAAAATTCCTCAAAGTGTAAGGTTTTGCCAATGTGAAAGAGGTGAAGCAAAAAATGGCAGAAGCCCTAAAAGGCATCAAATCGATGAGTTCAAAAACTGTTTTCAGCAGTAGAAAAAAAAATCCTGATAAGTGTATTACATCAAATGGAGAGTACTTTGAAGGTCACTGAAGTTTAAACATGTAGGAATAAATACACAATTTTTATAAATAAATTCCCCACCCTCCAACCCCTGAGGGCCACCCCTTGGGCTGTGCACTGTGTTCCTTGGGCACATGAACCCCAGCTCCTCCGCAGCTCCCTCGGCCCCTTGTCCACAGTGGGCAGCAGGGCACTTGGGAGCAGCTGCTGGAGTAGACATGAAAGTTGCAGGGCACCTCTTAGGCTACCCCGAACCTATTGAGGTCAAGTAGTGGCCATCACTCATTTTTCTCACCAGCTGCAGGAACCTCAGGGTGCATCTCCAACCTTGTTCTTTTGAAGCTTTCTCCTGAGTAGCCCCAAGAGAGGCTATTTATGTCCGGGTGCAATACTCCTAGGAGCTCTGTCCATTCCAAGACCCTACAAAGCAGAAAGCAGGGGCAAAGAAGATCACACCCTTACAGACACTTCCCATAAATACGGCCCTCCGCTGTGCCATGGTGCCTTTGCTCAAGTTTCATACATTCTTTCAGAAAATGCATGTCAAGCTGTGTGCCAGGACTTTGGTGCAAAGGAGAATAAAACCAATCTAACGGGGGAGACAGAACAATTAACAGGCAATTACAATATTATATGAGATGTGTACAAACAAGGGCAGCAAGACAAGACGGTCAGGAGTACAGAGGAGAAGTTCCAAAGCCAGACTGAGAAAGCCTGAGAAGTTCCAAGCAGGAGAAGATACCTTAACAGGAGTCTGGATAACAAGAAGTTACCCAGAGGAAGAAGTAAGAAAGGGAATAGAATGTGAAAAGGCCCTGAGGTGAGCAAGAGCATGGCTCACTCCAAGAACGGTAAGGCGCTCATTACAGTCAAGTATACAGGGCAATGGGGGAGTGATGAAACAGGAGGGAGACAGGCAGAAACCAAAATGTGGGGGATCTGAAGAGGTCTCATTCACCACGTACCTCTCCCTTTGGGTTCTCTACCAACTAGAAAAATACACTGGAGTTAGGGAGCAAAAGACCAGCTTCCTTACTAGCCAAGCTCAATTGGAGAATTTGGTTTGAACCCGAGGTCAAATGAGCTTCCTACTCCCCACATTTACCGCCACCCCCCAGTTATGGGCAGAGAATCTGTACAAATGACAAGTCACTCCAATCAGCCTGCCAGGAAGCTCACCACCTGAAGTATGAAAGGGGGTGTGCAGCCGAAGTAGCCCAGCCTGAGAAAGAAGCCAGAGATGGCTCGCACCACATACGCACAAAAATGCTTTGTAAGTATAAGTTCACTCCTCCTCCTGTAAGAGGTGAGTGACACATCTGAAACTAATACAAAACAACGCTGAATGTAAACAGTAATTGGAAAATAATTTTTTTTTAAAAAAAGAAGCAAGCGAGGGACTAGAGAGAAAGTTGGGAAGTGTTCCTATCCTTGTTGCCTTCTGGAAGCGGAATTTTTTAAAATCCTTTTATCTTGTGGTAACCCTAGGAGCAGGGGGACAGGTTTGCCCCTACCCCTGCCCAGTACAGCTCATGAAAGATGTTGAGCTTTTAAAAGATTATTCTAGCTGTGGTGTGAGGAATAGATAATAGTGGCAGAAAAAAAGAGACATAGACTACTAACCAGTTCATCAGTCAGGGTGTCTAGTTGCAAACATCAGATTCCACCCTGATCATCTTAAGCAGAGAGAAATTATTTCAAAGAAGATTTAGCAGTGCACAGGAGTCTGTGGGGCAGGGAGCCAGAGTCCTCAGCCATGCAGCCTGCGACGTCACTCAACACCCTACCAGGTGGCTTTGGTATCCACACCCCTGACACTAGAAGCTCAGTTCCCACAGCACTGCCCACTGCACCAGACATCAGAACTCTGTAACAGCTGCCGCCAAGGGCCAGACACCTCCTCCGCACACTCTCCAGACCATAAATTCTGCACCCTTCCGCCACAGAGCTCAGTTCCAAGCCGAAGTATCATGCAGACGACTCTAACTGGCAGGTCCACAGTCACATGCTGGTGCCCTAGCTGCAAAGGTAGGTGGGAAAGCAAGTTTTCTGGCTACTACTTCGCAGGGAGAGGACTCATAAGACAGAAAACTTCCCAGACATTAGAGGAGTGTTCAAAGGATTCTGGAAAAACAGAAAACAAGGCAAATGTCCACCAGTTACATACCCCACCACCGTAACTGAAATCCAAGTGATTCCAGCACATTCTCCATTGAAAAGAAGAGAAAAATAACAGTGCAGTAGGGTGGTAGAAATTTGGGGTACAAAGTAAGTTATGAGGGCTGGAAGAGAAAGCACAAAAAGGCAGTTGAGTCAGGATAAATAGTAATAATAGTAAGATTCAAAGATGGCAGTCAAGTAGGTAGAGCTTAGTCCAGTTGCTCTAGCCCCCAACCTGGATTCTTGGCCAATGTTCGACAAAAAACCTGAACAATCAATGAAATCTTAGCTGATAAGAAGTTTTGAACTGGCCCTGGATGGTGTGGCTCAGTGGACTGAGTGCGGGCTTGCGAACCGGAGGTTCCGGGTCTAATTCCCAGTCCAGTGCAAGTGTCTGGGTTGTGGGCCAGGTCTCCAGTAGGGGGCGCATGAGATGCAACCACATATTGATGTTTCTCTCCTTTCTCCTCTCTAAAAATAAATAAATAAAATCTTTAAAAAGAAGAATTCATTCTTTTAAAAAAAAAAGAAGAAGTTTTGAGCTAAGGAGTACAGAAGACACTTCACGACAGACAGTAAGGAGATTTTACAAGATGAAGAAAAAATGTCCCATGCATGGTGCCTGTAGATGTGGACAGATTGATCAGAAATCACAGTTTTGTGGCTCCCTCCACTCCCAGAGCAGGGGGCCCCAGTCCCGAGTGGGGAGCCCACAGAGCCAGGAGTGACTTGGGAGGTTATGTGAGGTTGCACACAGCGAGCAGCTCCTCATCCGTAGCTGCAGCGCCAAACACCAACCAGGAGAGCGCCAGAGAGACAGACTGGGACTCTATCTGTCTATCTGCGCCAGAGAGACAGACTGGGACTCTATCTGCACCTTGGGTGGAGGCAGGCAGCAGCCAGCCGTGCTGTGAGAGACTTTTGCCTTTTTGGAGAGTGGTGTGTGCAGAAGCTAGACAGTGACTTGGGGCTGCAGTGGGTGTGCCACAGAAAGACCTTTGAAAAGGGGAGCTGAAGCATGCTGGGCTGGGACTCCGTGCACAGCTCTCTTGCCAACAAAGAGACAAGACACTCTTCGCTCCCATTGAATACAGCTGGGCAGGGATATTAGAAAATCATACAGCGAATGGGTTTCTAGTCCCAGCCTAGCAGCTAGCAGGCTGGGGGCTATGCAACACAAGGAGTTCCTGAATGTGTCTACTACCAGGGTAGTGGGCTGTGAATTAGATGGGCAAGAGATTATTTACAGCCAGGCAGAGCCCCCTTCCCCGGCAGAAATCAAACCTCTGGGAAGGGCAGGACAACCCAGCCTCCACCCCCTTCAGCAGTGGCAGAACAGGCCCAACAGTCTCAAAAACCCCCTGCAGGTACATACCCACAGGTAAAAGTCAGGAAGAGGATGTCTGAAAGGACCCATTTTGAACTTCTCTTGGGGAGACACAATGCACTGATTCTGAGGGCCCTACTCCACTGAGGCCAGCAAGGCAGGGAGGTCAGAAATCGGTGCAGCAGGGGGAATCGGGGCCCCACCCAGCCTCGGCTCTCACAGAGCTGCCAACAGCACCAAGCGGGGAAGAGCTGACCCGCTTACACAGGTTGGCTCCTCCTCCCTTGAAACAGACAGCTAGTTCACCAGAAGCTATACTTTATTGGACATAAGCTGAGAAGGACCAAGACAGGTGGCACAGGGGCAGGGGAACACACCCACAATTTTCCCAGAAGACTGAATAGTGCCTCCCATGGGAGACCCAGGGGCCTACCCTCCCAATCGCAATAGAAGCCCCCTCTAGAGGCAGATGAAGGTGGTACATGCAGTGCTGCTAGAAGTCGGATGACCCACACATGGACTTTGAGCTGATAAAAAGTCAGAGAAAGACCCAGAAGGAGAAGACAGAAGGCAAACACAAAACACTGCTGAGACAAATTCCACCTTGTTCTTCAGAATGTGCGTTATTTTTTTTTTCTCGCGCATATATCCCTTTAACATTTCTTCGTTTTCTTCAAGTGTATTCCAACTAATTTACTATGTTTTGTCTTTTATTTTTCATTCTTTTAAGTTAGATGTTTATATACTTTTCATTTCAAATCTCACATTGTACCCTTCTCTCATCTTACTCCATTTTGCCTTCTTCCTGCCCTTTCTCATTTTTGTTGTAAATTTTATTTTCCCCTCTTCACTCCTTGTTCCCAGCCCTTACTCTTATTATTTCTACTCCCTCCATCTTCTCAAAATCACTCTTCCTACCTTTAGTCAGCTCACAGTCTTTTTCCCCTTCTTACAGCATTCATATTTTCTTTCCATCTTTATTAATTGTGGTTTGTTTGGTGTGGGTATGGCAGATGTTGCTGTTTTTCTTCAACTGTATTCCTATTTGTTCACTATTTTTTAATTTCAAATATCATAGGTTACTCCCCCCACCCCCATCTTACTCCATTTTGCCTTCCTCCAGCCCTTGCTTATCTGACTTTGGAATTTTATTTTTCCCTTTCTTAGCCTAGATCCTATTCCTTACTCTTATTATTTCTCCTCCCTCTGTCCTCTCCAAAGCATCTTTCTTTCCTATAGACATCTCACAGTCACTTTTATCCTTCTTTTAATATTCTTATTCTCTTTCATTAATCTTTGCTCCTCTCTCATTGTTGTGGATCCTGTTGTGGTTTTTCTTCAATTTTGTTCCTATTGGTTCACTATATTTTTATTTCAAATTTCATATTATACTCTTCCTTTTTCTTACTCCATTTTGTCATCATCCTCCCCTTTTTTACTTATGTTTTAAATGTCATTTTCTCCCTTTCTCCCCCTGGTTTCTATTCCCTGCTGTTATTATTTCTCCTCCCTCTGTCCTCTCAAAATCATTTTTATCACTTTTAGTAATCTCATATTCTTTTTTCCTATCTTATAATATTCTTAATCCCTTTCCACCTTTATTATTCTTTGCTCACTTGCTATTGATATTACTTCTGTGGTAGGGGGGTATTTTTGCTGGTATGGGTTTGGTTTTCTGGGTTGTATTTCTTTGTTAACCAGCACGTGTACAACAGCATACAAGACGCAGCTGGGGTTGTAACTCCCAGTCAGCCAGCTGGAGGGGAGAATCCACCAATGAATGAGTCATCAATAATCAAAACCCAGGTATGACAAAAGAGCCCACATAAACTGAATAAAGGGTATCCCTAGAACACCCAGAACAGGAGACCAAAGATGCTGAACCACTGAGTCCCACAGAACTCCTACCATGGAAGGCCACACCACAAACACAAGCAGTCAGAGAAGAGCAATCTGAGATGCAGAAACAAAAAAAAAGCCACCTAAAATGGGGAGACAAAGAAATAACCCCAATCAAAACAAAAGGAGGAATCCCCAGAAAAATAGCTAAAGGAAATTGAGGCAAGCAATATATCAGACATAGAATTCAAAATAATGGTTATAAGGATGCTTGGGGCACTCAGCAAAAACTACAAGGAATTTTATGGGTGCTACCAGGAACTTAGTGAGAACTGCAGCAGCATTAAAAGGTACATAGAAACTATGAATAAGAACCAGGGATAAATGAAGAATACAATTCTGAAATGAAGAATACACTAGAAGGAATCAAAAGCAGGCTAGATGAAGCAGAGGATCAAATCAGCAGCTGGAATACAAGATTAAAAAAAATACCCAGTCAGAGCACCAAAACAAAAAAAAAAAAAAATACTCAACAATAATGAGTATAGTTTAAGGGAGATTCAGGACAATGTGAAATGTAACAACATTCACATCATGGGAATATAAGAGAATGAAGAAAAGGTGCAAGGGATAGAAAACCTGTTTGAAAAAAATGACAGAAAACTTCCCTAACTTGGTGATGGGAAAAGTCACATAACTGCAGGAAGCACAGAGGGTCCCAATAAAGAGGAAACCAAAGAGGTCTACTCCCAGACAGATCATAATTTAAAAAGCAAATTTAAAGGCAAAGAGAGAATCTTAAAGGTAGCAAGGGAGAAATAGCTAGTAACATATAAAAGAGCTCTGATGAGGTTATCAGCTGATTTCTCAACAGAAACACTACAAACTAGAAGGGATTGGCATGAAATAATCCAAGTAATGAAAAGCAAGGACCTACAAGCAAAACTACTCTATCCAGCCAGGCTCTCATTTAAAATGGGAAGTGTAATAAAGACCTTCCACACAAAAGAAGGCTAAAAGCATACATCTCCACCAAGCTAGCATTGCAAGAGATGCTAAAGGGACTGATAGAAGAAGAAGAAAAAATGAGAGGGTGGGGAAACACAGGTACAGAATAAATGGCAATGAATAAGTATCTATTAAAAATAATCTTAAAGTAAATGGATGAAGTGCTCCAATCAAAAGATATAGGATAGCTGAATGGATAAGAAAACAGAACCCACAGATATGCTGTCTACAAGGGACCCACCTCAGAACAAAAGATCTAGACAGGTTGAAAGTGAAGGGATGGAAAAAATTATTCCAAGCAAACAGACAAGACAAAAAAAGCGGGAGTAGCAATACTTATATCAGATGAAATAGACTTCAAAATAAAGGCCATAAAAAGAGACAAAGAAGATCACTACATAATACTTAATGAAGTAGTCCATCAGGAGGATATAACCCTTATAAATATATATACACCCAACAGAGGAGCACTTAAATATATAAGGAAAACCTTGGAGGACTTCAAGAAAGATATTGACAGCAAAACAGTCATTGTAGAATTTTTAACACCTCACTGTCAACAATGGATAGATCTTCCAAACAAAGAATCAACAAGGATATTGTGGCATTGAATGACATTCTAGATGAAATGAACTTAATTGATATATGTAGAACCTTTCACCCTAAAGAAGCAAAATATACATTCTATTCAAAGCACATGGAATATTTTCAAAGATAGACCACATGATAGAACATAAAATAAGCCTCAAAAAATTCAAGAAAATTGAAATCATTTCAAGCATTTTCTTGGATCACAGTGGCTTGAAACTAGAAACCAACCTCAAGGAAAAAACTCAAAAACATTCGAATTCATGGAGACTGAATAGCATGTTATTACATAATGAATGGGTTAACAATGAGATCAAGGAACAAATCAAAAAGTACCTGGAAACACATTAAAATTAACATACAACAACCCAAAACCTATGGGACACAGCTAAGGCAGTCCTGAGAGGGAAGTTCATAGCAATACAGGCAGACCTAAAAAAGATAGAAACATTTCAAATAAACAACCTAACCCTATGTTTACAAGAACTGGAGAAACAACAACAAAGAAAGCCCAGAGTGAGCAGAAGGAAGGAAATAATCACGATCAGAGCAGAATTGAATGACATAGAGACTAACAGAACAACTCAAAGGATCAATAAATCCAAGAGCCAGTTGAAAAGATAAACAAAATCAATGAGAATTTAAGCAGACTGGTCAAGAAAAAATGAAGAGGATGGAAATAAATAAAATCAGAATTGAAAGAGGAGAAGTTACAACTGATACCACAAAAATACAAAGGATTATAAGAAATTACTACAAACAACCATATGCCAAGAAATTTGAAAACCTGGATGAAATGGACAAATTTATAGAAACATACATCTTACAAAACTGAATCAAAAAGAAGCAGAAAGCCTGAATAGGTGGTAACAACTAGTGAAATTGAAACAGTAATCAAAAAATTACCAATAACAAAATCCCTGGGCTGGATGGTTTCACAGTTGAATTTTACCAAACATTTAAAGAAGAACTATGACCTATACTTTTCAAACTATATCAAAAAATTCAAGAAAAGGGAAGACTCCAAACTCTTTTAATGATGCGCCATCATCCTAATCCCAAAATCAGGTAAAGACACAACAAAGAAATAAAACTGCAGGCCAATATCTCTGGTTAACATTGATGCTAAAAGCCTCAACAAAATATTGGCAATCCAGATTCAGCAATACACTGAAAAGATCATACACAATGATCAAGTGGGGTTCATTCCAGAGATGCAAGAGTATTACAATATTCACATATCAATAAATGTAATACACCACATAAACAACATGAAAGGCAAAAATCACATGATTATATCAATAGATGTTGAAAAAGCATTTGATAAAGTACAGCACCCATTTATGATAAAAATATTCAGCAAAGTGGGAACAGAGGGAGCATACCTCAACATAATAAAGGTCATTTATGAGGAAGCTACAGCCAACATTATACTCAATAGGCAAAAACAAAAAGCTTTCCCCTTAAGATCAGGAATAAGACAAGGGTGTCCACTGCAACACTCTTATTTACATAGTATTGGAACTTCTTGCCACGGTAATTGGACAAGAAAAAGAAATAAAAGGCATCAAAATTGGAAAGGTGGAAGTAAAACTGTCATTATTCATGGTCAACATGATAGTGTACATAGAAAACACTAGTCTCCCCCAAAACACTACTCAGCCTAATAAATGAATTTGGCAAAATAGCAGGATGCAAAGTCAATATTCAGAAATTGATGGCATTTTTTGTACATCAACAATGAAATATCAGAAAGAGAAGGTGGGGGTAGGGAGAAAATCCCTCTTACTATAGCAACAAGAAAAATAAAGTACCTAGGAATAAATTTAACCCAGGAAGAAAAAACCTGTGCTAGGAAAACTATAGAACACTGATGAAAGAAATTAAGGAACAGAACTTCCAGCCAAGATGGAGGTGTAGGTAGATACACTTTGACTCCTCACATAACCAAAAGAAGGACAACAATAAATTTAAAAACAAAAAATAACCAGAACTGCCAGAAAATCGAAAGGTACCGAAGCCTGACAACCAAGGAGTTAAAGAAGAAACATTCATCCAGATGAGTAGGAGGGGCGGAGAAGGACACAGGCAGCTGGGAGGGAGGGAAGCATAGCAAGGAGGCAGCTGGCAGCCGTGTAGTGGGCAAGACAGTGGCTGGCAAACCGGGAGTTCCCACATTTGCATGCAGATAAACTGGGAGGAACAACTGGGGAGTGAGAGAGACCACAGAACCCAGGGTTCGGCATGAGAAAAGAAAACCTCAAAACCTCTACCAGTAAAAACCTATGGGGGTTGTGCAGCAAGAGAAACTGCCAGTCTCACAGGAGAGTTCATTTGAGAGACTCACAGGGTCCTAGAACATACACAAACCCACACACCTGGGAATCAGCAGCAGAAGGGGCCAATTTGCTTCTGGGTAGTGGGGGAAGTGACTGAGAGCCAGCCACGAGCCAAACAAGTGGCATTGGTCCCTCTCAGACCTCTCCCCCTACATACAGTGCCACAAGGCAATGATGTAGATTGCCCTGCCCTTGCAAACACCTAAAGCTCCACCCTTCACAATGTAATAGGCACACTGAGACCAAAAAAAAAAAAAAAAAATGACCCAAATGAAAGAACAGATCAAAGCTCCCAAAATAGAACTAAACAATAAAGAGATAGCCAACCTAACAGATGCAGAGTTCAAAACACTGGTAATCTGGTTGTTCACAGAATTGGTGGAGTATGATCACAAAAGGGAGGAAAAAGTAAAGGTTATGCAAAGTGAAATAAAGAAAAATATACAGGGAACCAACAGTGAAGAGAAGGAAACCAGGGCTCAAATCAATAATTTGGGGCAGAAAGAAGAAATAGACATTCAACCAGAACATAATGAAGAAATGAGAATTCAAAAATATGAGGAGAGGCTGAAGAACCTCTTGGAAAACTTTAAATGTTCCAACATCCAAATCATAGGGGCACCAGAAGAAGAGAAAGAGCAAGAAATTAAACACTTATTTGAAAAAAAAAAAAAAAAGGAAAAATTCCCCAATCTGGAGAAGGAAATAGACTTCCAGGAAGTCCAGGAAGCTCAGAGAGTCTCAAACATGTTGGACGCAGGGAAGCACACACCAAGGCACATCATCATTACATTACCCAAGATTAAAGATAAGGAGAGGATCTTAAATGCAACAAGAGAAAAGGAAACAGTTACTTACAAAGGAGTTCCCATAAGACTATCAGCTGATTTCTCAAAAGAAACCTTACAGGCAAGAAGGGGCTGGAAAGAAGTGTTCAGAGTCATGAAGCCAAGGACCTATATCCAAGATTACTCTATCCAGCAAAGCTATCATTTAGAATGGAAAGGCAGATAAAGTGCTTCCCAGGTAAAGTAAAGTTAAAGGAATTCATCATCACCAAGCCCTTATTAAATGAAATATTATAGGGCCTAATCTAAGAAAAAGAAGATGATCAAAAATATGAATAGTAAAATGACAACAAACTCACAACTATCAACAACTGAACCTAAAAAGCAAAAACAAAAACAAACTAAGCGAACTGCTAGAACAGGAACAGAATCACAGAAATGGAGGTCACATGGAGGATTATCAGCAGGGGAGGGGATGGTGGAGAATGGGGGAAAAGGTACAGGGAATAAGAAGCATAAATGGTAGGTACAAAATAGACAGGGGGAGGTTAAGAATAGTATAGCAAAGGGAGGAACAAAATAACTTACATGTATGACCCATGGGCATGAACTAAGGTTACAAAAAGATTATGACTTCTGTCTCACTGGCTTTGTCTCACTTTCTCCCTCTCTCACTCAGAGGGAAGGGTCTGTCATGCTGTTAGTTGCCTAATGCGAAGCCCACACAGCAAGATACTGAGGTCTCCATTTATTCAAGGGGAGCAGATTACATGAGGGTCTGAGCACCAGGAGGTGGGGATTCCTGGGGGCCAGCTGGGGGGCTGCCTATCACACATTGTCTCAGTGCACGTTGCCTGAGCATTTATTGAATCCACCACTAGGTTGAGAAATCCCATTACTTAAACCCCATAATCTACCTAGTGAGCCAGGCATTATTACTGCCTCTTTGCAGATGAGAAGGCTAGGGCCAAGAAAGGAGATGTGTGTGACTTGCCTGAGGTCCCATTAGTCAGTGATCAATCCAGGATTCATACCCAAACCTCTGACCCCAAATTTATGCCCTTTCTGCAGCAACTGCCTGTCAGCAGTCACCTTCAACGTTGGACTGGCTTCACCACCTACCAGCTGTGTGACCATGGGCACACGGTTTAACCACTCAAAGACTCAGTTTCCTCATCTGTAAACAAAGATAATTCCTGCCTCATAAGATTCTGGCAAGAATCAAATAACAATGTATGAAAAGCACTTGGTGGAATATCTGGCATACAATAAGAATCAGCATTATTTCACATGAATCAGGGGAGTTAGAGAAGGTGAGTTTACTAAATCCATTTTCACCCTGGACTGAGGAGACAATAGTTTTTTTTAAAAAATGCTACTCAAAGGATATCAAGATCAAAGAAAATATGGGATTGAAGGCAAAATATCTTGAAAGTTCATACTTTAAGTGGAGAAAAGGCTTAGGAGGCCCTCCTCTCCCAGCCTCAGCGGCAAGGAGAGGGCTTTCCTGGTCAGGTTCTATGATCTGAGAACACTTTAATTCAGGTGAAAATAGACATTTGTTGGCTGTAGTACCTAAGGTGTGTATTGATGAGGGACATGAGGGCAGCCAAAGAGAAGGGAAATAAGCTGAAGAATCATATGAAAATAAGAGAGAAGGGACCAACCCCAGGAACTTTAAAAGATGAAACTGGCCTCAAGTTGCTGCTGAAGACTAGATTAAACCCAAAACACTAGAGTTGTGGTGGCCTCCCCCAAAGAGATCAAGAAAAATAATAAAGCTCTGGGAAGTTCGTGTTCCCTCAACCCCAGACCTCCCTGATTCTCCTGGGCCAAGCTTTCTCTTTGTAGGAAAAATGTATGAGTGAAGACCTCATGGGTGCTAAGAGCTCCTGAGACAGCGAGCTAGAGGGAGGGGACTGGCCTCTCCAGCTCCCTGAGACCCTTTTTACTCTAAAAGTCTAAGTCATCACTTGCGTATATCCAATGCATCTTAATAATTAACAAATACTTTCTCCCCACAGATGTTGTACAAGTTTTGATGAATTCCCTGGGGTCAGCCCAGTCTCTCTTTCCCTCAGGCCTGCTCCACAGCACCACGGCCCCCAGCGCAACAGTAATTACCTCTCCAAATGAAACCGTCTCCACCAGCATAAAAGTAGTCATGGCCACAGTAACTCCGCAATTATTTTTTTAAATAAACATTTAAAAATATATAAATATTTAAAAAATAATAAACAGTTTAAAAAGTAATAAAAAGTTTATAACCTAGCCATGAATAGAGCATTTCAGCAATTTCCTTTCGTTATCTCATTTGGTCTTCACACCACCCCTGGAGATAAGCCCAGCAGTTCTTACTAAGTGACAGGAAAACTAAGGAGCCATATGACTGCAGTCACTTGGCGAGTAAGAATGGGAATGGGACTTGAAACCTAAAAGTAAATCTCCAGCTTCCAGTCCAGGACACTATAATATACCACCCAGTCCTTCCCATCCTGGAGTCCCCCTCCCACAAGCTCTGTCCCCACATCTGTGACTTGTCCTCTGGAAGCCCAGCTCCTTCCAACACAGCAACCCAGGAACAGCTGATCTGCTCTAAGAATCCCCCTACTTCCTCACACCTTCCTTGTCCCCTCACCACCGAGCCAGGCTTCTGGAACAAGAGCAAGTACCCATATGGGGAGTTCACTGGGCCTCACTTCACCTCTCTAGCTCTACCCACCACTCTACCTCCTTCCACCTCCCACTTCCATCCCAGAGCTAAGGAGAGATACACTGTTTATATTTGTTTATCTGATGTCTTATTTCTTGCTTCAGAGCATAAATAGCTTACCAAGACAGATCAAACACCACAAGATGACAAAAATTTAAAGCAGGAGCAAGGAAATAAAGAAAATAAAATTTTTAAAAAGAAAAAAAAGTAAAGGTATAAAAAGGAGCCAGGAATGTAACTTAAAAATGTAAACTATAAGACCTATGCCCTTCCCAAGGGTGGGCCACAAGTTTGGCTCAAAACTCTTTAGAAGCCAACTCAGAAAGGAAAAGCTGGTCCGTGTCAGAGTTCACAGTGTCCCTGCCATAAAACAGAAATAAACTATTCAAGGCAGGGCAGCTATCCTGGGAGTTAAGACCAGACAGAAGTTTCTCCAAAGGCAGTTCCTAGAGAGATGACTGTGGTTCACATCCTCACCACCGCCTTGACAGTGAGTTTCCTCAGATGGCTTCCAACAACTGCCCTCAACATAGGGGAAGCTGTTGCAGGAGAGACTGGATGCACCACGTACCTACTCTGTCCAGATGGAACATGATCTAAGACAGGACTTCTTAACCCTGGTATCACTGACGTTTAGAGCCAGGTCATTCCTCGTAGTGCAGCTGTTCTGTGCATTGTAGGATGTTTAACAGCATCCTTGGCCTCCATGTTCTAGTAGCACCCTTTCCACCAGTTGTGATGAACAAAATGTCTCCAGACATATCCAAATGTCTCTTGGGAGACAAGATCACTCCCAGGTGATCCACGTTTCTTTCATTGATCCTTTTTTTTTTTTAAATGTGGAAAAGCAGAACTTCCAGTCAAGATGACAGCATAGGTAAAAGTGGTATTCGTATCCTCCCACAGCCACATCAAAATTACAACTAAACTACAGAAAAATCATCATTTAGAGCCACCTGAAATCTGGCTGAATGGGAGTCCTACAACTAGGAAATTAAAGAAGAAGCCACATCAAGACTGGTAGGAGGGGCAGAGACTCAAACTGGCTGGTCCCACACCCACATGTGGCGCATAAAAACCAGGGGGGATGTCTTGGCTCCAGAGGTTTCCCGTGATGAGTGAGGATTCCCAACCCCATAACAGGTCCCCCAGTTCAGGGTTCCAGTGACAGGAAGAGAAGTCCCTATAACTTCTAGCTGTAAAAACCTGCAGGGATACAGGCTGAGGGAGACAGAGGGCTTTACAGTCCCAGGCAGTTCCTCTTAAAGGGGCCAAGCATGGACTTACTTAGACTCATTCCCTCTGAGCTCCAGAACTGAGAGGCACCAGAGACATATATGAAGGAACTGAATTGTCCAGCATCCAGGTGAGAGCTGCGGAGGGCAGCTTTCTCCCAGACAGAAGCCCTTCGATGAGCCCTCCCACAACAGTGCCGGCAGGGGAACACCATATCTGACATTATATAAACTTGGTTCACGCTATTTTCCCTGCCCTGGCGGTTCCCTGAGGCCCCGCCCACCAACTTTCAGGCCCACCGAAGCTGTTTCCAGTGGCTTTTCCATGCGATTGGCCTGTCTTGGCTCATGCTTCAGATTTTCCTAAAATCTCTCAAATCAAGCAGATCTTGTCTAAGCATGCCCCGTACCTCTCTCTAAGTGGCCCCAGGCCCAGCATTAGCAGCAGCTGGCCATGGTTTGCAGGGTGGCCTCACCTGGGCACCTCCAAGACCAGCACAAATAGCAGCCATTTATAGATCACATAGTAGTTGATGCCAGGTGGTCCCAGGAAGAACACACATGGCATTTGACCTTGGCCTGCACCTCCTGGGAGGCCAAAGAGCAAGCACACCCAGTGGACAGCTTCAGACCATGTTGAATCACACCACCCAACCACCTGCACAAGTGACACACTCAAAGGTTGGACTCAGGGGGCACCATAGCCCCACCAAATTAAGTCCTACTCAATGGGGTGGGCCCCTGCACAGCTGATCCTCAACAGTGGCAGGTGGTCACAGCCAGTCCTTGCTGCTGATCAGCCTGGGAGTAAATTCCTCCCACTGACATGCCAGCATCAATCAAGGCTCAAAAACAACAGGAGGGTGTACACAGCCCACATGGGTAGATTTACCTAGAGTGCCCAGCTCACATGAACATGGAGGCTGTGCAACTGGACCCTACAGGACACCTATTACATAAGGCCACTCTACCAAGTCGAGGGAGATGTAGAAGCTCTACCTAATACATAGAAACAAACACAGAAAGGCAGCCAAAATGAGGAGGCAAAGAAACATATCCCAGATGAAAAAACAAAACTCCAGAAAAAGAATTTTTAAAAATGGAGACAAGTAATCCACCAGAAGCAGCACTCAAAACACAGGCTATAAAGATGCTCAGTGAACCTAGGGGAAGAGTAGATGAACTTAGTGAGAACTTCAACAAGGAGACAGGAAACATAAAAAGGGAGATAAAAAATACAAAAAAGAACAAGTCAGAAATGAAAAATACAGTAATTGAAATGAAGAATATATTACAGGCACTCAACAGTAAAGTGGGTGAAGCTGAGAATCAAATCAGCAATCTGGAATATAAGGAAGCAAAAAACACCCAATCAAAACAGCAAAAAAAAAAAAGAATCCAAAACAATGAGAATAGTGTAAGGAGCCCCTGGGACAACTTTAAGCATACCAATATTCACGTCATGGGAATGCTAGAAAAAGAAGAGAGAGCAAGAAGTTGAAAACCTATTTAAAAAAATAATGAAAGAAAACTTCCCAGCTCTGGTTGGTGTGGCTCAGTGGACTGAGTGCCGGCCTGCAAACCAAAGAATTGCTGGTTCGATTCCCAGTCTAGGGCACATACCTGGGTTGCAGGCCAGGTCCCCGTTAAGGGGGCATGTGAGAGGCAACCACAGATTGATGTTTCTCTCTCTCTTTCTCCCTCCCTCCCACTCTAAAAATAAATAAATAAATAAAATCTTTTTTAAAAAAAGAAAACTTCCCTAATGTGGTAAAGGAAATAGATGTACAAGTTCAGGAAGCACAGAGTCCCAAAGAGGCCCACCCCCAGGCACATCATAATTAAAATGCCAAAGGTTAAAGACAAAGAGAGAATCTTAAAAGCAGCGAGAAAAATACAGTTAGTTACCTACAAGGGATCTCCCTTAAGACTGTCAGCTGATTTCTCAAAAGAAACTTTACAGACTAGAAGGGATTGGCAAGAAATATTCAAAGTGATGAAAAGCAAGGACCTACAACCAAAATTACTCTACTCAGCCAAGCTATCATTTAGAATAAAAAAAAAACCAGCCCTAATTGGTGTAGCTCAGTGGATTGAGTGTTGGCCCAAGAACCAGAAGGTCACCAGTTCGATCCCCCAGCAAGGCCACATGCCTGGGTTGCAGGCCAGGTCCCCAGTAGGGGACTTGTGAGAGGCAACCAGACTTTGATGTTTCTCTCTCTCTCTTTCTCTCTCCCTTTCTCTCTGTCTAAAAATAAAATTTTTTTTAATCTTTTAAAAAATAAACATTTTTTTTAAATAATCGAAAGACAGATAAAGTGCTTCCCAAAGAAGAAAAAGCTAAAGGAATTCATCATCACCAAACCATTATTATACGAAATGATAAAGGGACTTATTTAAGAAAAAGATAAAAAATATGAACAATAAAATGGCAATAAATACATATCTATGAACAATTGAAACTAAAAAGCAAAATAAGCAAAAAAGCAGAACAGAAACAGAGTTATAGATACAGAGAACCCCTTGACGGTTGCCAGATGGGAGGGGGGCCTAGGGAATCAGCAAAAAAGGTAAAGGAATTAAGAAGTACAAACCGATAGTTTCAGAATAGTCATGGGAATGTAAAGTACAGTATAGGAAATAAAGTAGCCAAAGAACATATATGCATGACCATGGACACGGACAACAATGTGGGGATTGCCTGAGGGAGTGGGGGGCAGCTGGGTAAAGAGGGCCAAAGGGGAACAATTGGGACAACAGTAATAGTATAATAAATAAAATATAATTTTAAAAAAGAGAAAAGCAGTTAGTTACCTACAAGGGAGCTCACATAAGACTATAAGCTGATTTCTCAACAGAAACTTTGCAGGTCAGAAGAAATTGGCAAGAAATATTCGAAGTTATGAAAAACAAGGACCTACAACCAAGATTACTCTACCCAGCAAGGCTATCATTTAGAATCAAAGGACAGATAAAAAGCTACAGGAGTTCATCACCACCAAACTAGTATTACATGAAATGTTAAAGGGTCTTTAAGAAAAAGAAAAAAAGATCAAAAATATGAACAGTAAAATGTCAATAAATATATATCTATCAACAATTGAATCTAAACGACAAATGTACATAGACACAGAGAACATTTTGATGGTTTCCAGATGGGAGCAGGGTTAGGGAAGTAAGAGAAAAAAGTAAAAGGGATTAAGAAGTACAAATTGGTAGCTACAGAATAGTCATAGGGATGAAAAGAACAGCATAGGGAATATAGTCAATAATATTGTAATAACCATTATGGTGTCAGTTGGGTGAGAGATTCATCAGGATGATCACTTCATAAGTTATGTAACATCTAATCACTAGGGTGCACATCTGAAACTAACATGATATTGTGTGTCAACTGTAATTGAAAAAAGTGATATAGAAAAAACAAAATAAAATGAAAAATAAAGTATTACTAAAAATAAATAAAATGTGGAGAAGCAAAGATGGGACCTAGTTTTATATTTATTTTATGTCTTTTTTAAGGTATAATTTACATACCATAAAATTTACTCATTTAATAAAAGTACACAATTCAGTGATTTTTGGTAAATTCATGGCATTGTGTAACTAAAACCACTATCTAAGTTTAGGACACTTTCATCACTTTAAAGAGTAACTCTATACCCCTTAGCAGTCATTTCCAGTTCTTCCCTCCCCCTGCCAATGACCAACCTAGTGTCTCTCTTATAGGTTTGCCTATTCTGGACTTTTCGTATAAATAGAATCATGCAATATGTGGTCTTTTGTACCTGGTTTCTCTCATTCGGTGTAGTGTTTTCAATGTTTTCAAGGTTCATCCATGTTGTAGCCCGTATCAGTATTTCAATCCTTTTTATTGCAAAATAATATTCCATCATATTAATATGCCATTATTTATCCATCCATCAGTTTATGGGCACTTGGGTGGTGCACACTTTGGGACAACTATGAATAATACCACTACATACTTCCATGTAAAAATTTTTGTGTGGACATATGTTTTTAGTTCTCATGGGTATATATCTAAGAATAGAACTGTTGCATTGTATGATAGGTCTATCTTTGATATTTTGATGAATTACCCATTTTTCAAAATAGCTGCACCATTTTATATTTCTACCAACAATGAAAGATGTTTTTAACTCTTCCACATTCAACACTTGTCATTGTCTTTATTTTTTCTTTTGGCTAACCTACTACTATCTCATTGTGATTTTGATTTTCTTTTTTTTTTTTCTTTTTCTTTTAATATATTATATGATTATGCTATTACAGTTGTCCCATTTTTTTCTCCTCTTTATTCCCCTCCACCCTGTACCCACTCTCCCACCAGCATTCCCCCCTACTTAGTTCAGGTCCATGGGTTGTACATATAAGTTCTTTGCCTTCTCCCTTTCCTCTACTGTTCTTAACCTCCCCCTGTCTATTTTGTACCTACCATTTATGCTTCTTATTCCCTGTACCTTTTCCCCCATTCTCTCCTCTCCCCCTCCCCACTGATAACCCTCCGTGTGATCTCCATTTCTGTGATTCTATTCCTGTTCTAGCAGTTTGTTTAGTTTGTTTTTGTTTTTGTTTTTTTAGGTTCAGTTGTTGATAGTTGTGAGTTTGTTGTCTGGTTTTGATTTTCATTTCCCTAATGGCTAATGATGTTGGGCATCTTCCATGTGTTCATTGGACATTTGTATAGCTTCTTTGGAGAAACGTCCTTAAATCCTTTTCCCATTTTTCAGTTGGGTTATTTGGTAAGACTTCTTTATATGTTCTGAATACAAATCTTGTATCACATATGCAATTTGCAAATATTTTCTCCCATTCCATAGGTTCTCTTTTCACTTTATTGATGGTGTCCTTAGAAGGACAATAGTTTTTTTATTTTAATGAAGTTTAATACATAGATGTTTACAACAATAAATTTTCTTTTTTGACACATTGGTTATTTTGGAATGTGTTAATTTCTACATATTTGTGAATTTCCCAGTTTTCTCTGTTATTGGTTTTTCAACTAATTCCATTGTGGCCAGAGAAAACGCTTTGTATGATTTTAACGTTTAAATTGATTCAGTCTTATTTTATGACCTAACATATGATCTGTCCTAGGGAATGTTCCATGTGCACTTAGAAGAATGTTTATTCTGCTGTTGTTGGATGAAATGTTCTATACGTGTCTATTAAGTCTAATTAGTTTATAGTGTTTTCAAGACTTCTGTTTCCCAGTTGATCTTCTTCCTAGTTGCTCCAACCATGATTGAAAGTGGAGTATAGAAGTCTCTAACTATCATTCTTGAATTAACCATTTCTGTCTTCAGTTCTGTCACTTGTTGCTTCTTATATTTTGAGGCTCTATTAGGTGACTGTGCTGATATCACACAAAAATATAGCTTAAGACAGAAGTTATTACTAGAGGTAAATAAGAACATTTTATAATGGTAATAAATTCATCTATCATAAAGGAAATAATATACATTAAGTGCAAATTTAAAACAGGAAATAGAAAAACAATTAACAAAATAAAATCAACTAAATAAAAGTATTCTGAAAAGATCAACAAAACTGACAAACTTTCAGCTAGACTGATCAAGGAAAAGAATGAAAGAAATTAAAATCTGGAAGAAAAGAGGGAACATCACTACTAACCTTACATAAATAGAAAAGGGAATGTTAGAAGGGAACATTTTCTGTCTAGTAAGCTCAACATCTGGCCTTTCTCAGGGACCATTCTCATCGATGGCTTTTCTACTTTCAGTGTATGAGTCATACTCTACTGTTTCTTTACACGTCTCAAAATTTTTGTTAAAAACTGAACGTTTTAAATATAAGGTGGTAATTCTGGAAATCAGATTCACATCTCTTCAGGGAATTTTGTTGCTGTTCGCTTGTTTAGTGACATTTCTGGACTGAAGTCTGTATTCTTTACCATGTGTAGCCCTTTATGTCTCTGCTTGCCGAGCTTAGCCGTCTCCCTCCCACCCCTTGCTAGGGGCTCTATGTGTGTGGTGGCATGCCTTCCATACTCCAGCAGTTTACGACTCTGGCTTACTCTTCACTTCCTGCTTGCGCAGACCCTCAAAGTCAGCCAGAGGTAAGAGATGTGCAGCTCTGTACGTATATGTTGCCTTCTAGATCCCCAGGAAAAAGTTTTTCAAAGCGCCCAATAGACACCCCCAAATTTTCCTTTTAAGATTTTGGTGAGCCTCTTGTTTACCCCAATGAGTAGTGCTATCTCAGGGAACTGCGGTTTTTAAATTTTGCCACTGATTATTTAACCGATGCCCTGATGATAGGACTTTCCTCACTGAATCAATAAAGACAAGCCCTGCACATGAGGCTTTTCCATGGATCTTCCAGACAGGTCAAATAGTGGCAATTCTTTGGAGACCAGCTCTTTGGGGAGCTCAGACCTAGTCTGTCCCCTCCAATTGCTGGTGGGCCGTTGGGTTCTGCAGTTACCATGGTTCTGAGGCTGCTGGTGTCAAGGCTGCCATGAAGCTGAGAAAAGGGGTGGGAATAAGGCAAGTGAAAGTACCCCAAACTCACTGCTCTTATGAAAATCAGCCACTTTTGAATTCCAGCCAAGATGGAGGTGTAGGTAGATACACTTTGCCTCCTCCCAACCGAAACTGGGACAACCAAAAGAAGGACAACAACAAACTTAAACACAAAAAACAACCAGAACCGCCAGAAAACCGAACTGTGTGGAAGACTGACAACCAAGGAGTTAAAGAAGAAACATTCAACCAGACTGGTAGGAGGGGTGGAGACAGGCAGCCGAGGTTGAGAGGACCCAAGTCAAGGTGACAGCTGGTGGACCGGGTGGTCCCACATTTGTATGAAGATAAACAAGGAGGAGCAACTGGAGAGCGAGACGGACCAAGCAACCCAGTATTCCAGTGCAGGAAAAGAAAACCTCAAAACCTCTGGCTGTAAAAAAAAATCTATGGGGGTTGCAGGTGCAGGAGAAACTCCCAGCCTCACAGGAGAGTTTGTTGGAGAGACCCACAAGGTCCAAGAATGAACACAAACCCATCCACTCAGGAATCAGCACCAGAAAGACCTAATTTGCTTGTGGGTAGCAGGGGAAGTGACTGAAAGCCAGCCCAGAGCTGAGCAAGTGGCATCGTTCCCTCTTGGACCCCTCCCCACAACAGCACCACAGTGCAGCAACATGGGTTGCTCCACCCTGGTGAATACCTAAGGCTCTGCCCCTCACAACCTAACAAGCATGCCAAAACAACGAAATATGGCCCAAATGAAAGAACAGATCAAAACCCCAGAAAAAATACAACTAAGCAATGAAGAGATAGCCAAATTATCAGATGCACAATTCAAAACACTGGTAACCTAGATGCTCAGAGAATTGGTGGAGTATGGTCGCAAAACAGAGGAAAAAGTGAAGGCTATGCAAAGTGAAATAAAGAAAAATATACAGGGAACCAACAGTGAAGAGAAGGAAACCAGGACTCAAATCAATGACTTGGAGCAGAAAGAAGAAATAAACATTCAACCAGAACAGAATGAAGAAACAAGAACTCAAAAAAATGAGGAGTGGCTGAGGAACTTCCCAGACAACTTAAAAGGTTCCAACATCCACATCACAGGGGTGCCAGAAGGAGAAGAAGAAGAGCAAGAAATTAAGCACTTATTTGAAAAAATAATGAAGGAGAACATCCCTAACCTGGTGAAGGAAATAGACTTCCAGGAAGTCCAGGAAGCCCAAAATCCCAAAGAAGTTGGACCCAAGGAAGCACACACCAAGGCACATCATAATTACATTACCTAAGATTAAAAATAAGGAGAGAATCTTAAAAGCAGCAAGAGAAAAGGAGACAGTTACCTACAAAGGAGTGTCCATAAGACTATCAGCTGATTTTTCAAAAGAAACCTTATAGGCAAGAAGGGGCTGGAAAAAAGTATTCAAAGTCATGAAAGGCAAGGACCTACACCCAAGAATACTCTATCAGGCAAAGCTATCATTTAGAATGGAAGGGCAGATAAAGTACTTCCCAGATAAGATAAAGTTAAAGGAGTTCATCATCACCAAGCCCTTATTATATGAAATGTTAAAAGGACTTATGTAAGAAAAAGAAGAAGATCAAAAATATGAACAGTAAAATGACAACAAACTCGCAACTATCAACAACTAAACCTAAAAACAAAAACAAACTAAGCAAACAACTACAACAGGAACAACGCCACAGAAAAGAAGATCACATTATCAGCAGGGAGGGAGAGGGGGGAGAAGGGGGAAAAAAGTACAGGGAATAAGAAGCATAACTGGTAGATACAAAATAGACAGGGGAAGGTTAAGAATAGTATAGGAAAGGGAGAAACAAAATAACTTTTATGTACGACCCATGGACATGAACTAAGGGGGGCGGATGCTGGTGGGAGGGAGGTGCAGGGCAGAGGGGAATAAAGGGGAGGAAAAAATGAGACAACTGTAATAACATAATCAATAAAATACACTTTTTTTTTAAGTCAGCCATTTTTCTTGGGAAGAAAAGTGCTCCTCAGATTTTTGTAAGCCTTTGGTTAATTTCTAAAATTCTGAAAAACTTGATTTTGACGATTTTTGTCAGCGTTCTTATTGTTTTTATGGAGGAGAATGTTTTCAGAGGTTTTTACTCCACCATTCCAGAGGTGCTTCTCCTGATCTTCAGTTTTAATCACACTTCCTGTGGTCTCTGGGCAGAACAGGTCCTGAGGAAACAACCCAACTCAAAAAGATTTTAAGGGTTTAGAGTCTGCCTTTTGCAGATCCTAGAGCTCTGAAAACTCAGAATGAGTCCTCTGTTTCCCCAGGAGCACAGTTTTGAGGTCTGGGGATGCAGCAGCCATATTGGGAGACCAAGGCCAGCCCCAACAGGAAGTACCTCAGCCGCTGGGCAGGACTTGAGTTACCTGGGTGAGGAGTGAGTTCATGAGTTTCTGTGGTATTGATAAGTTGGCCCATAACACTGACACTCATGGCTTTCCTTCTTCTTTAGTGCCTGTCTGTTTCAGAACAAACAGAACCATGACTAACTTTCCACGACTTCCATAACTGATTTCACATTCGGCCTCTAACCTATATGTGGCAGGCGGGGCCACTCAGAGACTGAGAAAGGACTAGTCCTCTTTCATTTTTCAAGTGATGGATATATTAATAATATTGCTATATTTTAGATGTTCATTTTCAAAACTTTGAATAAAAACAATAAATACAATGTGACTTTATTTAGCAATAATAGAAAAACCTATACTTGAGGTTCTTCATGAATACAAGACCATATACCTCTCCTGGTTTCCCAAGTGGTAAGACAGACCCTTTCAGTATTACCAGGGAGTTCTTGGCTCCCCTTGGGAGGAAGGAGTCGGGAATTCAGATAAATCAGCTTCAAGTCCTCTCTTGCCAGGAGATCCACCTGCAGCTCAGATCAGAGTGGCGGCTCCTCCTAGCAAACCCATGGAGGCTGACAGAAGTTCGTCTTCCCAAATCTATGGCCATATCTCAGCCTCTGCCTTCTGCCACTCCACACTTCCCCACAAGAAAGAAAAACCACTCCCAGTGCTACAGTGGAGATGCGCACCATTTCTTTCCTATCTGGCCAAGAAACCACTACAGAGCAGTATAGAATAAGCAGAAGAAGTGCTATTTTATCTAAATAACTCATTCTCTGGTCTCACACAAGCAAAAGAGCCCTGTCAACCTAGGTCTTAAGGAAAAAGGGGTTTTTGTGGACCCTTCTCTCTTAATCCATGTTCAAGCTTCATATTTCATCCAAATGCTAATAGAACTTTTCCTCTGTCCAGATTTTAACCTATCCAAAATGGAGAGGAGCTATCACTAATTTCATGAATGGAGTAGACAAGGGGTGTCCAAACTTCTGGCGCCTCTGGGCCATACTGGAAAAAGAGTTGTCTTGGGCCACACATTAAATGCATTGTGACATGTAATTACAAAAAAAAATCACAATGTTTTAAGTAAATTTACAATTTTGTGTTGGGCTGCATTCACAGCCCTCTTGCGCCGCACGCGGCCTGCAGGCCATGGGTTGGACATCCCTGCAGACATGTGTGCTGGAACCGATTTCGTCACACGTTACCTAAAAAGCAAGTACACCTCCCCATATCAAGGATTAATTTTCCTCCTAAGTCAATAAAATCTGGTTTCATAGTAAGAAAACATATGTTGCTCCTAACATTAAGCTTTTGATAGTATTTCTTGAAAAATGAGAACATTAACATGACTGTGCTAAAGAACATTTGACTTCTTCCCAAGATTGCATTTGCTCCAGGAGGTCACTCAGCCCCTCCCAGGCCAGGTGCAAACTCCGAATTCTGATCCGCAATTTTCTCCCGACAGAAGAAAACGGGAGGTCTCGGTACTTCTTAACTTCTTATCATATTTCACATTTAAACCCTTATCTGATGGCTTCTATTATTTTTGCTCTGAGATACCAATACATCATATCTGAATACAGGAGGGTACAGGTAGAAGTCGCATAACAAATACAGGTAACAGGAAGAGCATAACCGAGAGACACATGCTCTTCTGCCCCTCCACCCCAAGCTCCCTGTGAGTTGTCCTTATGACCAGAGGAGACCTAAGATAACAGTCTGCCAACTGCAGTACAAAGCAGGGCATTTTAGCATAGCCACCCCTTCAAAATGTAAAAATAAGGGCTTTGGGCTTTGGGTTACCAAGAAAGATGTTTACACTAAACATCCTGACCCTTACTCCAACCCTGAGCCTCGCCCCATTCCGGAAGCCGAGGGCCCAGCCCCAGTCCCTGCCCCAGCCCCAGGAATTGTCTCCTCTGATCCTTCCCCTGACCCATGCTCACTGGCCAGGCCTCAGACAGTCTCGCCTACCATTGCATCTAGGTCAGAAGCGGACTGAGGTCGGTTGCGGCCCCGGGCGTGGAAGAAAATATTGGGCCCCTTAAAAGAGAGAGAGACAGGGAAAAGAAAAATCCATGCCTTCAGAAGTCGGGGCCCAGGGAGCGTGCCTAGTGCACTCGCCGTTAAATCCGCCTCTGATCTAGGTCCACTTCCTGCCACCGCCCTGATCCTGGCTGGACTCCATTTAGACCTGCTTAGCCAAGCCCAGTCCCAAGCCCCAGACATCTCCTGTTTGACCCAGCTTTTGAGGTGCTGAGTGTTTAGACCTGCCTATCGGAGTACGGCTGCTAGACTGAGTCTTTTGCCACCACCACTTTCTGAAGTCAAATTCTGGAATGTCCAGTCCGCCAAGCTCCACAGAGAACTATCTTCTGGAGGAACAAGAGGGACCAAACACCCTAAACTCACAAGCTCAATCCCCATTTTCAGTCAATAAGTGGTTTCTTACTGGGGATGCACATATGAATGGTCTGGCAATCTTGCTAAAATGCAGATTCAAATTCAGTAGATGTGAGGTGGGGCCCAAGATTCTACAGTTCTAAAAAATTCCCAGGTGACCCCAATATTGTTGGCCCAGGGAACACAGTTTGAGTAGCAAATTTCAAGAATACTAATTACTGCAGTTTTGCAAAATAAAAAATAGTTCTCCTCAACAACAGCTCTAATTTTCACCAGAGGAGGAAGAGAACTTAGTCCCTCACAGTTCATTCCAGCCCACAGAATTTGGAGTCTGTTCTATGCATATTTTGAACTAATCACATGAACTACTGCTTTCAATTTCACTTAATAGTGCTCTGCAGGTGTGTTTTACTTACTACTCATGCATCTGGTTCCTTTATATCATTTGTTCATTCTGCAAATGTTATTGATTAATACCGCGTTGGGGCTACAGAAATGTGTAAGACATAGTACCTGTGCTCAGTAAGCCAACAAACCATTAAAGGAAAGATATGTATAAAGAGATAATTTTCTCAGCATAACATATAGTATCAATACAATAATAGTATCTGTATATAGTGTGAGGGGTAAAGGCCTATAACCCCGTCAGAATGGGAGCCCTAAGGAGAGCCATTCTGGGAGGGGGAATAAAAAAACCTGGACTGAATCTAACAAAGAAAGAGAGTGAGCCAAGTGAGGTGGAAGAACCCGCATGGCAGAGGCGCCCATGTGAACAACGGGGCAGGAGGGCAACGGCACACACCTCAGGTTACCAGAGCACAGTTAGCAAGGGAGAGAGCTTCAGAGAAGAGGCCGAGGAGTCCACCAGGGGCTGGTCACAGAGGGCCTTGTCTACCATATTAAAGAGCTTGGACTTTGTCCTGTTGACAATGAGGAAACAATTCAAATTTTTAAATAAGGGTGTGGCATGGTCATATTTGGGGTTTACATAAATCACATTTGGTGACTGGATGGAGAATGGATTTGAAGGAGTCAGAACTGGAAAGATCTAAGAGACACATGGAGGAAGATGTCAAGTAAGCAACTGGATGTGCAAATCTGAATGAAACTCAGAGGAAAAGCCTGTGTTAAAGTGATAAATACGTGAAAAAGAAACAAATATGTGAATAATTAGCATATACCTGGTACTTAAAACTATTAAAATGGGTGAAATTACTTAATGAGAGAATGTAGACAGGGAGATCTAAAACCAAAACCAAAGAAACAAAATCTAGAGGTGTAGTAGATGAAAATGTCCTAAAAAGAAAAAGTCCGAGAAGCACGGCCCAGGGAATGGTATGAAAACAGGAAGACAGTAATGGGGAGGACAGCCTAGATGAGACAATATTTCAAGAAGAAAGTAGTATTCAACTGTTTCTACAGCTGTTAAGAGGCCAAATAAGATCAGAACAAGGACGATCCACTGGATCTGACAATGTGGAGGTCACTGACAGCCTTGATAAGAACAGTTTTTATTAGAGTGCTGAACTGGGAGGGATGAAAGAGTAAGAAGATATGTCGAATTTAGCATGTCCAAAATAAAACTTACGATGCTCCCCAAATCTCTGGTTTCACTCTGTGCCCATCTTCTTTGCCATCTCAGTAAATGGCACCATCACCTGTTCAATTGCTCAAGCAAAAACCTAGGACTTATTTTATTTCTCTTGCTTCTTATTCTCCCTCCCCACCCCCCACCCACCTGTTCTCCTCCTCCTTCTCTTTCTCTCTTTTTGAATTTTGAATAAGGGAAATTTTTGAATATACGCAAAAGTTGACAGAATAGTATAATGCACCCCATGTATACATCATCCATCCCCAGCAACTATCCACCCATGGTCAATCCTGCCTCCTCTGCAGCCTCATCCACTTTCTCCTTCCACTCCTGTGTATTGTTTTGAAGTAAATCCAAGAGTAGTTTTCTGCACCTGTCCACCAGCTCTTAAAAGTGCATACAGAGGCCCTAATTGGGTTCAGTCACATACACAGTCCAGGTGGTCTCAACAACATCTCACTCTCTCAAGGCCATGTCCTTGGAACGGCTCCCACTGTGGGAACAGCAGGCAGAGTGTACATTCCAGGGAGGGGGTGGGGTACCTCCAATTGCTTGGGTCAATCAGCAGTCATATCTTTTCAATGACCTCCCGCAACAGGTGGTAGCTAAGGGCAGCTGTAAAGTCAAGAGAGGGTTGGTTTGGTATTAGCCTGTCATATATTAGAGCATATTAATATGTTAAAAAACCCAGGGAGAAGTTGAGTTTAATGATTTAGGAGAGACAAGGGACAGAAGTAAGATTATAACACAGAGGGGGGTGGTTTGCGGGGCTGGGTGAAAAAGGTAAAGGGATTGAGAAGTACAGATTGGTAGTCACAGAACAGTCATGAAGATGTAAAGTACAGCACAGGGTGTATAGCCAATAATATTGTGATAACTATGTATTTTCCAGGTGGGTACTGGAACGCTTTGTAAAGTATATGATTGTCTAACCACTACGCTGTATGTGTGAAATTAACACAAAATAATATTGAATGCAAAAAATAAATATGATTTTAATGAAATAAAGAAGTAATGTAAAAAATTCATAGCAACATTGTTCATAATACCCCGAAAGTGATAACCACCCAAATGAACACCAGTTGATGAATGTACAAACAAAATATAGCAGTAATCTATACAGTGGAATGATATTTGGACATAAAAAGGACGAAGCACGACATACGCTATAACGTGGATGAACCTTGGAAACAGTATGCTAGGCTGCGAAAGGAAGGGTGGAGGAAACAATGACAGAAGTCAATCACGAAAGGCCACGTAGGCCACATTATAGTATGATTCCATTTACGTGAAATGTCCATAATACGTAAATCTGCAGAGACAGAAAGTAGATTGATGGTGATGAAGGAGTTGGAGGAAATAGAAAGTAACTGCTCAGGCATAAAAGTTTCTGTTGGGGGTGATGAAAATATTCTAAAATGAATTCTGATGGTTTCACACCACTGAATTGCATAATTTAGACTGGTGAATTTTATGGTATGTGAATTGTGAATTATATCTCAATAGCTGTTATGTTAGGTGAGAAACTGAGGCTGTGAAAGTTGGCCAAAAGAAAGGAATTTTCTTAACAGACTGGTATTTATTGTCAAACCCAAGGTTCAAGGCCCTAGAAATAGAAGAAAAGAAACAAACAAAAAAAAAGTACAGTAGAGAAGAAGGGTCAGGAGACCTGGGTCACAGACTTAGTTCTGCCATTAACTTGCTGTGTTTCTTTGGGCAAATCTTTTTAATTTCTGGGCTCCAATTTCTCATCTGTCAAATGCGGAAATGACTGGGTGGGCCTTCAACAGTCTCTAAGGTTTCCTCCTCCTCTCACATTTGTGTGATCTAAGGAGAGTGGGGTGAGATAGAAAGCAGGTAACCCCAGCTGTCCTCACAATGCAGGACAGCAGCCCCTAGGCTTCGGGAACAGGCCAGAGACTGCCGCTGAGGCTGGGACGTCACAGAAACCAGACCTTGGGGTCACAAACATCTTAGCAGAAAGTCCCCAGGTAGTTAAGTGGTGGTTTCTCTTTTCACAGAAACCTCCCTCGTAGTCCCGGGGGCAGCTCCTCACGGACAGTCCGAAAAGTTGCACACCAGCTGCACAGTGGCCAAAGGGAATTTTATTTAGAGAAAAGAAATTCAGCAACTTGGCATTATGCAAGAGGAAAATTACAATAGTCTAAAATCCCATGAGGAACATTTCCCGGGGCCACTGATGGTCCCTGGGGGAGGACTGAGTTTAAAACAAAGTCCCTGGTTGGGAGGGGTGCTCTGTCAAAGCCCACTGCCTCTATCCCCCCAGTCAAACCCAGTGCTGGATCTGCCCCGGCCAGTGGAGACCTTAGGGAAAAGGCCTGGGGGACAGCTCCTGAGTCAGGTAGGGAAGAGCTATTTCAGGGAAGCGTCTCCTCCTACACTGAGCTGCCAGGGCCCGTGGCAGCCCCTGGCAGAGGGGTTTTGTGACCCCACAGTTAAACACATTCTTCTCTGGGCTTTACTTCTGCTGTGACTGTCAAGTAGGTAGCGATTCTCCCCATAGCAGTGTTGTAAGCTCCTGTCCTCAGGAGGTCACAGACAAGTGAACAAAGATTTGAAAATCCACAAGAAAGCGCAGAGATTGAAGCCTGTTTGGAACATGGTGTGAGCAGAGTCACTTTCTGAAGGATTAGTGAAGACACAGGGGAGTGGCCAAGCCAGCTGGAAGACGACAGAGGAGCTTCAGAGCCAGGCTAGGAAAGGAAGGGTAGAGGAAAAAGCAGGTATACAGGTCTGGGGCATTTAGGATACACACTTGTCTGTCCCCATCTGGAACGGGTGAGCAGTTTAGTTTAGTGGAGAATGGGGTGAATTGGAAAAGTGGCGGGAAATGAGATCAGAGAGCAGTCATTTCTTAGTGAAGGTTTCTTTTTGTTTTGTTTTGTTTTGCTTTGCTTTTTAAGTAGCAACCCAGATACATTTTATTAACAAAAAATATTCTTATCAAACCGTCAATGATAAGCACAGATATTTCTGTAAATATTGAATATTCAAAAGTAAGTTTCAGTTCACCCATATGTCATTCGGGTACACAGTTCAATATTTAAGTCCCAGTTGTACTAGATTATTCTATTGCTGATATCATCACCTGGGAGAAATATTTAGTCATTAATACACTAACCTTTTTTTTAGTATCTTGGCAATGAATTCGATACAGATTTTTAAAGGAAAAGGAGAATTGACAGGGCAATATAATGTTCTTGGTAAAGCAACAGAGCTTAACTTGAGATTTCATTCTAGTTTTTTTTTCTTTTTACATGTCAACCAAGTTATTATTGGAATTTGTAAGGTCAAATTGTTTTATCAAGCCACCACAGAAGAACTTAAATTATGCTGACCTCAAATTTACTTTAAAAAGATAAAATAAAGCCCCGGCTGGTGTGGCTCAGTGAGTTGAGCGCCAGCCTGCAGACCAAAAGGTCGCCAGTTTGATTCCCAGTCAAGGCACATACCTGGGTTACAGGCCGGGTCCCCCACTGGGGGTGTGCAATAGGGAGTTTCTCACCCACTCTTTCTCTCTCCCTCTTCTCTCCCTAAAATAAATAAAATCTTTTTTTTTAAATAAGAAATTTGTACATTTTCTTCTAATTTATGAATCTATTGGTTATCAAATTTCATATTTCATATTAATATATTACCCTAGTAGTTTGATGTTTTAGCCTAAAAAGAAGTGAGATCATTTTAATGTCTGATCCCAACAGCTAATTTTAGCAAGAATTATGGTATTGCCTCTTTTTGTTTTTAAAAGAATCATTAAGGAGTTTTTTTTTGGAAAGGTAAAACATTCACATGGTACAAAAGACACTATAGGGAAAATTCTTTTCCACCCCGGTCTCCCAACCACTCAAATCCCCTCTCTGGAGGCACTAAATATCATATCACCAATTTCTTTTTTTTTTTTTTAGATTTTATTTATTTATTTTTAGAGAGAGCAGAAGGGAGAAAGAGAGAGTGAGAAACATCAATGTGTGGTTGCTTCTTGCGTGCCTCCCTCACCGACTACCCAGCCCACAACCCCAACCAGCAACCCCTTGGTTCGCAGGCGGGCACTCAATCCACTGAGCCACACCAGCCAGGGCTCACATCACCAATTTCTTGTGAATCCTCCTAGAGATGGAGATGATCTGTGAATGAGCAGAACACACACACCACACCTTTAGATACATATACATATATGTACATATATATGTACACGTGTTCACCTTTCTTTATACAAATGGTAGAACATTGTACCCACTATTCTACACCTTGTTTTACTGCATTTAGCAGATACTGTCAAAGATTTCCAAAGTGGCTATATCAATTTACACTTTCACCAGTAATATTTGGAATTATGCCTCTTCTTGTTCATTCATTCATTCATATATTGTGTACTCACAGATTTTCTATTTCATTCAATGAGTTGTAATCTAACACCTTATTTACTTACCGTTTTATTGAGGTATAGTTATGTATAAGAATGGATACATATTGAGTGTTTAACCTGATGAGATTTGTACACCTGTGAAACCATCACTACCATCAAGATCATGAACATGCCTATCAACAGTGAAAGTTTCCTTGAGCCTCTTTGTGACCCATTCTTCCCTCTTCCATCCCCACCCACTGGTCTAATCACTGGTCTACATTCTGTCACAGAAAGTGACATTTTGTACAATTTTATATAAATAGTATCCTACACTATGTTCTGTTTTTGCCTGGCTTATTTCACTCAGCATGATTGTTTGTAGCTTCATCCAAGCTGTTGCCATGTATCAATAGCTCCTTTCATTACTGAGCAGTAGTCCACTGTATGGATGTACCACCGGTTATTTAACCATCCAGCTGTTGTTAGACATTTGGGTTGTTCCCTGTTTTTGTCGATCACAAAAAGTTGATTCCCATGGCAAAGTGCACCCTCCCTTCCTTCTGAGACCACGCCCCTGCGCCGTCAGGGCCTGATCACAGAAGTCAGGGTACATGTGCCACTGCCAGGTCCTCGGACCCTCCCTCTCACTACCACCGTTGTCCGGAGCTGCGGGGGTGCCCAGAGAGTTGGGCTTCTCCTGAAGGCCTTGGGCATGAGGGAGCAGAACCCAGCAAAGAGGCCAAAGGTTTGTTTTCAAATATTTTTTTAATAAATAAACAAAATCCACTAGACTGATGCAGCAAACTAAGGTCAGAGGAGAGGGGAAATTAGGGAGGTAAGAGCCCCTGAGTCAGCGATGCGACCTCCTCCCCAACCCCACAGGATAAGGCACTTTCGGGGAGCTAGGTCCTTAGGGTCCTGCTACACTGGGTGAATGGGAGAGGGAGGGATTAGGGTCCCCTCTCCCAACCTCTGCATCAGGACATTGCTGCCCTTCTCACCCTATCCCACAACGCCATCCCTGATTTACCCTCTCATCTCACAGCATTCTAAGGGGAAGTTTGGGGGCGCTCCTCCTGGAGAGAGAGGCCTGTGCCCCTGAGGAAACAGATCCTGCAAAATCCTGGTGGGACACCAGCAACCCACTCTACTGTCTTCATCCCGAGGAGCCGTCTCTGGGGAAGGGATGGAGGGGACACATAGGCAAGGCTGGGGCAGGAGACGCTAGGCAGTGCCTGGCGCAGGGTGCCCATCAGAGCCCAGCTCAGGGTGCCCATCAGCAGCCAAGATGGGGTGTGCGTCGGGGCCCTCCCTCCGGGGGCTGCCCCAGTTGCTCCTCAGAATGGTGCCCGTCTTTTCCTCCTTGAACTGCTGTCGGTCTTCACGAGGGATCTTCACTGCGTGGTACTGGGGCACAGTGGCCTCGGGGTACCGCGCCCGCTTGAAGAATCCCATCTGTAAGAACACCAGGCCACACATGAGGGGCCTGCAGCGCTGAACCCTCTGGAGCAGATGCCCAGCGTAGCCCAGCTCCTGGCCTCCACCACCCCTGGGACAGAAAGAACCAACTGCTGCAGAAGGGAGATGGGGTGGACAGAAAGCAGCCCCCACAGGTGCCACCGTCAGTGCTGAGTCACCAGGGTCTCATTTACAGCAAGACAAAGACCAGGGGGTGGGGGCCCAAGGTGCAAGACCAAGGACATCTCCCTTGGTACCTGAAAAAGGGGATTGAAGGTGGGGAGACATCAGGACTGCTGACCCCAAAGTTTCCATCAGCCCAAGGTTTTTAGGAGACCCAATAGCATTGCCCAGAATACAAATGAGATCTGAGGAAAAACAGCTTCCTAGAGCCCTGCACACTCCGAAATGAGTCCTCTCAAGCCTCGTACATGTACACCCTGTGTACCTGAACACTGGGCAGCACCTCCCTTAGGGCAGAGTCTTCTACCCATGAATATGGTAGCCTGGCCCTTTCCTAAATCACGAACAGGCTGGCCCTTACAAGGTGGAAATGTGCCCCTTGCACACTCACACTCAGGGCTGCCAGAGACCCCTACATGCTCAGGCTGTACAATACCTCCTTGCACAATTGTCTCTGCACACTCATGCCCAAGAACACATGCATGGCACCTCCCTGCACTCCACATGCTCATACTCCGAGATCCCACCCAACCCTCTGTGCACACCCCAGGCTGTGTATACTCGTTCTTAGGAGCTCACCCTTATAATTATCTTCCACACCAGTTCCTAGGACTCACCCCAATCTCATGCAATCCCATTGCTTCCCCCTGAATGTTTCCGGTCCCCGGAATGCTGCGCAGTCTACTAACAGTCACGCACAAACATACCCACATACACGCACACATATTTGTACACACACACACATGCACACAAACAAAAATTACCCCACAGTCCCTGGACCCGCAGCTTCCACAGCTGAGGGCTGCACGGCCAGGCGGGCCCGGTGATAGTTAGTGGGAAAAGATGAGCTCTGGCTGCCCCGACGGAAGAAGCCACACTGGGATGTCAAGGGAGGAGGGGAGCAAATGAGGGGGAGATGGGAAGACTGAGGAAGGATGGGGCCTTATCTCTGCTCTGTCCCCCTTCTGTAGGAGCAGGGAGCAGGGATCCTGGAGCCCGTTTCACGAAGGCATCAATCTTCTCCAAGAACGACCAGGTTCCCAACAGTTTGGATGCTACTCCAGAGTCAAAGGTGTATTTGGTCTGTAATTGGTTGGGGGTGGGATGGGAGGGTGTTCTCCACAGAGCCCCAAGGACAGCACGGTTCCACATAGCCTAGCTGTGGCATGGGATTCAGGGTATGGCCACTCGTGATGAATGTGGTTTCCCTGCATTGAGTGTGCTTTTGTGTGGAGCCCCAGATTCAAGCATGGTTCTGCCTATATCGGTTTATAAGAATGGTTCCACGGATCACCCGGTGCGTGGAAGCTCCGATTTCAGTCCTAGAGGCAGTGTCCTGGGGGTAGTTCTCCACGCTGTGGGCCTTCGTGGCCACAGTTTCCTTCCCAGCCTTACCCTGTCATGTTCTAATTAAATCAGACCACACTTCCCTGCCTCCCTGAGTCGGCCTCCCGCGGTCCTTCTGGAAGGCCTGTACCCCACCCACCTCATCTCCCACATCCAGATCCTACCACCCCACCTTCCCCTAAGGTCCAGCTCCAGGAACTCCTGCTCTCAAGCCATCCCTCCTCTGAACTCCCATGCGCTGTCCTGACTTACTGCCTTCCGACTACAAGGCCCCCCTCCCCCACCAGACTCTCAAGTCCCCGAGGGCAAGGTCTGCATTGACTTCTCTCTCGACATCTCTGAAATGTCCAGGACCTGACAGAGTCCCTGGAACGGGCAAGGTAAGTGCTCCATACAGATTTGCTGAGTAAATGAGAGAGTGGGTGAGTGAGAGCCGCAGCATGAAAGGCCACCTGGGTGACAGGGAAGCCCAGCCCCCACTGGCCCCACCCTCCCCAAGCCTCACCTTCCACATGAGCAGCACCAGCAGCGCCAGCACCAGCAGCCCTGCCAGTACAGCCAGAAGGATGACCCACCAGGGGACTCCCTCTGCCACCACGGCCACCGGGTCCAAGTACACCGTCACCGGGATCTGGGGGGCAAAGGGTTGATGGAGCAAGAACTGGGGCAGCAGGAGAGACGAGCCCCCCCGCCCTCGCCTCCCAGCCCCGCAGCTCACCACCGTGGAGGAGTCTCTGAGCAGCAGGTTCTTGATGGAGGATTTCACCGTGATGTTGGCTCTAACAATCACTTCCAGAGACTTCACAGCCGAGTACTCCTATGAGAGCAGGGAGGCAGACACGCCTCCTAAATGCCCCCGTCCCCTCATCGCCCGCCCCCCCCCCGCCGGCTCTGAAACTGCAAATGGAATGGCGCCCAACACTGAGGGCGTTCCTGCCTGTCTCAGGTTAACAGCATGCTGCCTTTGGACACGGAGGAGGTAGAAGGAGAAGTAAGTCCTGGGGGGGCTGCTGGGGACGAGGACACCCAGCCCATGCCTCAGCAGTGCTCTCACCTCCAGGAAGGTGCTGTTCCAGAGGCGGCCCCAGACGTGCAGCACAGCTGCTCGGTCAAAGCTGTAGAGTGGGCAACTGAACAACACGCAATTGGCGGTGCCCCGGGCGCAGTCCTGGGGACCGAGACAGACAGACGGGGCTCTGAGCCGCTGAGCCTGCCCAGGGCCCAGCGTCCTCACAAATGCGGCCCCACACACACAGAGTCTGCCTGGAGCCTTCATCCATCCTTCCATGAGCCCCCACACCTCGGACCCCTTTTCTCCTTGCTTCTCACTCAGATCTCTATTTTCCTTGCCAAGCCTCACACTTCCCTCCCCCAGGAAGTCTTCCCAGACTGACCTTGTGGTCCAGAATAGCGGTATACCCCAAACCCGGGCCATGGGCTTTGAAATGCATAAGGAGCGGGGAGGAGGGCTCCTCCTCCACAGCAGCAGGCAGAGCAGCTGCCCGCCACGGATGCTGATGTTACCTAATGTTGGTCCCGCTCATTGAGCGCCTGCTACCTGCCAGGTACTTATTTTACTTCAGCTCTACCACTGTCCTGCAAGGTGCATATTATTATCATCCTCATTGTTCAAATTAGGAAACTGATGCTCAAAGGGGCCTGGGGACCTACCTTAGGTCACAGAGCTGGCAAAGCTAATAAGTGGTGGCGCACATATTTAAACCCAGTGTCATATCGGGTAAAGCCACACTCCTACGCCAAGTCCAAACTCACTGACGAAGGAGGAGGCTGCCCCAGGCTCTGCTGGAGGACAGGGGACTCAGGCCCTGCCCCTTCCTGGTCTGACCTATATCCACTGGACCTAATCCCACCTAATGATTCATTTGCCTAAAAATTATGTTATAGTCACCACAGGAGAATGGCCTGAGAGTGGTTGAATTCTGTGAGTCATCTTTTATTTTTTACCACTTTTGAGCAAATCAAGAACCCTTGGTCAATTTGTCCAAAAGCAAGGCTTTCTGCCTTCATTTGAAGCCAGAG
>PVJD01009440.1:0-25154 GCA_004026545.1 Mormoops blainvillei
GTAGGACTGAGGTAAGTATTTTTATGGGACATCTGATTATAAACAACTTAATTATAAACATATAGTATAATATCAATGGGCCTATATAGAGTATAATGATTTATTGTTGAAAATTTAGAATATTTGATACATAAAGTAGATTTAGAATAATGCACATAGAAGATATACTTTTATATTTGTTTTTAATGGAAAATGCATGTGAAGAATCTTAGTGTGTCCAAGTATTATTTCTTTCTGTTCAAGTCCAAAAGAAATCTCTTTGCATATTTTATTGTCAAATGTGTCATTCTTAGCTAATTTCGTACCTCTCACTATGAAAATATATATAGCAATGCTGGCATTAGTCACAATACCATTGCTCTTCACAACTAATTTATTATGAAATAATATAGTTCCTCTTGCCTCTGTAGTACTTTAATGTCATTTATTTAATGCTGGCTGTACCATCATTTATGACACCACATCATCCATCTTGCTTCTTCTGTATACTAGTTTCTAGTGACTCTGTTAAAAGTCATTACTGTACCCTGTTCATGAGGATCCCAAATGCAAGTTTTTCCCAGAGTATGCAGAAAAAATATCAGCAATAATTTGTTTTCTGGTCATGTTAAGTTTATCATTCAGAATGATGTAGCTTAAACATATAAATATATATTCCAATCATACCTTCTTTTGAACCCTTCAGACCATAGTCAATACCAAATAAAATCCATCAGAAAATCCTGAATATTCTTGAAATGTATGAAGCTACATCCTTGCTTAAAACTCTCTAATGGCTTCTTATCACAATTTGAATAAAATTAAAATCCTTAACAATGTACAAAAAAAGGGCATGGTTATATGATTTTGCCTACCTCTGTAACTTCTCATCCCACCCTATCCCACTCCACACGATGTTCCATACAATATACTGTACATGCCACTACAGAGCCTTTATTTTTTGTCTTCTTTTCTACTCCACAAATCAATCTCTATTACATCCCCTTTTGTTCTTCATAGCACCCACTTCTTACTAAAATTATCTTGATTATTAAACAGCTTATTTTTTATTTCCTTTCTTTTCCACTAGATGTAAGGTCTATGGGAGCAGGAATGTTATCCATCATAGTCACTCTGGTATTCCCTGTGGCTACTGGTAAAGTTAAGATTAGGCCCTAAATCTAAAGACTCAGTACAATTCTGCCTTCAAGGGACTTAAATTCTATTTAGAGAGATATGAAACACATTAAGGATAATGTAATGCAGTCATCAGTTAGGTACTAATTGTTTGAAATGAACCAAAAGTGATAAAAAAAAATCAGAGAAGACTAAGATTAGTATAGCCAGGAGTCTAAATGTAGATATTACAGAGGAGGTGGATTAAATGCTTTCATTACAGAGCCAAGACAGATATAGAAATTGGAAGTACATGTGTGAAATCATTATTTTGTATCTGGACAAAATTTACCCTATAACTATAACTCAAACAAAAAATTCTCAAATTTTGATTCTTGCCATATAACATTTCTAGTCAATACTGTTTTGTTTTCAGCAAAAAAAAATCATAATTCAAATACTTATATTCTGAGATATATTAATTTGTGGAAAGGAACACTTCAAAATAGGTTTTCTTCTTCTCATCAGACTCCCAGATGTGATTATGAACTAGAAAGGGACCTTGGATAAGTTTAGTCCCCAATATATTATAATTAAATGTGATTTAAGTATATTCAAATTTGTGAGAAAGGGCTATGAAAATTACAGGGAGAAAATGATGTTGTCATTAACATGCAAACCAGTCCTGTGGTTTGTACCAGTCTGTGCAAGAGACATATGCTGTAAATGCATAGGGAATGTGTTATCATTTGGATTGTGTGGGCTTCTTACAACAGAAGACAGAGTTTTAAAGAGCTAAAGGAAATTTTTATAAATCTGATCAAGCAAGAAAGACCATAGAAATAATATAATAAACTGTTCAAGGGTATATGCACCCAGAAACAGAGACCCAAGACAAGGGCAGGAAACATGAGAGAGTGAGAAAAACAATTTCTAGACTCAGACTCAGATTGACAGAAGCAATGGAGAAGCTGTATACTTGCATTAAGAAAGCTGAGTATTGCGAACTTTATCTTGTGATTTGATTAAAAATATATTAAAGTTTCTGATGAGGTATTTATACTAGATTGTATATTCACATGAATTAGATGAATTAGATGTGCTGAAGATTTCAAAATTTAGGTGGTAGGAACAATGGATTAACTTGTAATTCTGAAACAAGAAAGGGAATCTGTGCTGAAAGCCTTCAGGCTGTGAGATAAAGTATACCATCTCACCAGAAAAAAACTTATCTGACTTCTCAAACTAGGACAATACCACATGTACTGAGGTATTTTTAAACATTATGTCATAAAAAAGCATCATTTTTATAAATAAGAAAACAGTAAACATCAATAATCTCACCACCAAAATATAAGCACAGCTAACAACTGGTATTTTTCCTTCTATTCTTTGTATTCTTGGTTATCAATGTGCCGTGTATCATCTGATTTAGAGTACATAATAAGGTCACATCTCTTCTGACATTCAAAGTAATGCAAGTCTGTATCTCATCTCACAATTTCAGTCGGTGCTTTTATCCTCAGCCATTGCTTTCCCCAATAGTCTTTAGAATCCTTAAGGTGGGCACAATACTTCTATTGACTACTTGATCCACATTGCATTCAATGAGAGGCAAGCAATTTTCCAAATGAAAACCATATTGCTTTAAAAAGGGTGAATGAATACTGAGTGGTCAGTAGGTGGCCAAAATAAATGTGCACTGAATCTCTATGAGTTCCCAAGAAAAAAGAACTCTGAATTTCAGACATTGTGTTTTGGGTGTATCACACAGAGGCTGCAGGTTTCATCTGAAGAACTGAACTATATAATATGAATAAAACAAATATTAAGCACTTTACCTCTGTTTTGGCCCATTTTGGAGTACATTATTTTCTTTAAGTATATTTTTCTCTTCCCGATTGTTATTCTTTTCTTAAACTACAATTTAAAAATAAAATAGGGCTTGAGGTAGTCTACTTTCAGATGGCTTTTAGGAAGCATTAACCACCTTAGTTTTCACTTGGTTTTGACAGTCATTTATTTCCATGGTGATTTAGAGGAGCAGCTGAAAAGAAACTGAAAATGGCATATAATCTTAAGCAAAAGTAGAGGTGAAGACAGAAAGTATTAAAGTACACTTGCATAAGTGCCATTCAGGATATGTGACCTATTGTACTGATGATAATCAACACCAATGTTGCCACTATTGAATTTCCATGCTTGGAAGGAAGTAAAGTGTCAAATTTCCAAGTAGTATGATACACTGTGGATGCATCGTACACTTCTGGGAGGAATTAGAGCATCTTCACATTTAGAATACATACCCAGCTGGTGACAATCTTATATGAATAATTTGGAGTTTGGGGTCCAATGAAATCCAGCCATCCAGAGCAAAAATGTAAAATCAGTAAAATATAATTGCAGAGTCCACCATTTTTGCATTCCATATATCCATACTCCTTTGTGATGTGTCAAAGACCTTAATAATATCCTCTCAATAACTGGGGTTCTTAGCTGTGGTACAAAATTGGAGGTAAGTATTCTCCACTTTCGGAATTTTCTTCATATCATTCTCTCCTTACAAACGTTTCCATTTACATTTCATTCTCTTGGAATTCTCCACTGAAATGGAGGACATTTCTATGAAAATGAAGGAATGTTGTCATAGCAACATTTTGATCGGTGTGTGCAATATCTAACCTAATCATCTTCAACTATTTCTTAATCTCAGAGGACTTTGCTCAAATAATGATTTACAGGTTTGCTAATACTATTAATGTGAACTACACATGAATGTGAACTATACACAAATTTGAGAACCTCTGCTTTAGAGATATGACTGAATAAACTTTCAAAGGTCATGCCCCAAATGTTCTGAAAATATTGACTAAAATTCAGAACAACTTACTCACTGCATGGTAGGTATTAGTGGTAATTCTGAGCCATCTTGATTCACAGCCTTGAGAATCCTGCCCCTACAGCCAATATTTTTATGTCATGTGCTTATGTCTTTGTATGTGTTTTATTATCTTCTACCTAAGTATTATCCCCAAATCAGGCTCTTTATTTGCAGCCCTAGGGGAGCAAATTTGCATTCATGATGTCTCTGTGTGGACCCACATTGTTTAGCATAATGTATGGCACCCAGCCTCACATTGATCAATATTATTGACTCATCTAATGATGAATTTGAAGCAACCAGTAAATACTACATTTTTCCTAAGGGAAAAGAATATGGAATGCACTTGGTTTAAACAACTTCTATTTGTGTATTGTTGTTGAAACAAACACTTCCCTCCTGAATATTGTTCATAAGTCTCTGGCTCACATTATTTTTTAACTACCATAATGTGAACCATTGTAAAAATTCAGAGAAACTGGCCAAAAATTAATCTAGTCTATACTTGGCATGCCTCTAGTTAACTCACCCACAGAATGTCCTTTATTATTTTCTTCTAGAGCTTCAGAAAAGATAGAATATTTGAAACCCCTTTAAGCTGCCAATTCTTACACTGCAGTTTTTATTAGGCCAGTGTCTGGAATCAAACTGCCTGGAGTAGAATGCATGCTCTGACACTCACTAACTGTCCAACCTTGGGCAAGGTTTTAACTTCTCTGTGTATGAGTTTTCTCATCTGTTTAAAAAAAGTGGGAAGGAAGCAAGAACATGCAATGGGGTAAACACAGTCTATTCAATAAATTATAATGAGAAAATTGGACAGATACATGCAAAAAAATGAATCTAGGCAACTTTCTTACATCATACACAACAATAAACTGAAAACAAATTAAAGACTTAAATGTGAAACTCAAAACCATAAAACTCCTAGAAGAAAACATAGGCAGTAAAATCCCAAGCATTCCTCTTAGCAATATTTTATCTGACATACCTCTTTGGACAAAGAAAGCAAACAAAATAAACAAATGGGACTGCATAACAAAAAAGTTTTTGCACAATGAAGGAAACCATCAACAAAATAAAAAGACAACCTACTACATGGAATGAAGATATTCACCAATGATAACTCCAATAAGGGGTTAATATCCAAAATTTCAAAGAAATCATACAACTCAATCCCCCCCCAAAAAAAACCAATTATGAAAGGATACTCAGCATCACTAGCCATCAGAGACTCAAATCAAAACCACAATGAGATACCACTTCACACCAGTCTGAATGGTCATCATAAACAAATCAACGAATGACAAGTGCTGGAGAGGATGTGAACAAAAGGGAACCCTAGTACCCTGTTGGTGGGAATGCAAAGTGGTGCAACCACTGTGGAAAACAGTATGGAATTTCCTCAAAACAGTAAAAAAGGAACTGCCTTTTGACTTTGCAATTCCACTACTGGGATTATACCCTAAAAATCCTGAAACCAATTCAAAACAGTGTATGCACCCCAATGTTCATAGCAGCACAATTTACAATAGCCAAGTGCTGGAAGCAACCTAAAGGCCCATCAATAAAGGAGTCGATAAAAAACTGTGGTATATTTATATCATGGACCACTACACAGCAGAAAAAAAGAAGGAACCCCTACCCTTTGTGACAACATGGATGGAACTGGAGAGCATTACACTAAGTGAACTAAGCCAGGCGGTGAAAGACAAATACCATATGATCTCATTTGTAAGAGGAATCTAATGAACAAAGCACACAAGCAAGCAAAATATAACCAGAGACACTAAATAAAGAACAAATTTATAGTAACCAGCAGGGAGGTGGAAGGGGGATAATACGGGAAAGAAGGGCAAGGGTCTTTAAGGAATAGGTATAAAGGACCCATGGACAAAGCCAAAGGGGGGTAGGATTGAGGGTTGGAGGTGGTGGTGGGTGGGGCAGGAGAAAGTGGTGGGGGTAAAATGGAGACAACTGTACTTGAACAATTAAGAATAAATAAATATATATATGCAGAGGATGAGAATAGACACTTTCTAAAGAGGACATACAGAAGGCCAATGGACATATGAAAAGATGCTCGACATCACTAATCATCAGAGACATACAAATTACAACCACAATGAACTACCACCTCACACCTGTCACAGTGACTGTTATCAATGCATTCACAAAAAACAAGTGCTGGAGAGAATGTGGAGAAAAACAAAAATCTTTGTGCAGTGTTGGTGGGACTGCAGACTGGTTCAGCAGCTGTGGAAAACAGTATGGATTTTTCTCAAAAAGTTAAAAATGGAACTGTCTTATGATCCAGTAATTTGACTTCTGTGTGTGTGTAAATATATATATATTTACTATTTGAAACACTAATTTGTAAGAACATATGCACCCCTATGTTCATTGTAGCGTTCATTACAATAGCCAAGAAATGGAAGCAACCCAAGTGCCCACCGATAACCAAGTGAATAAAAAAAATTGTGGTCATATAGATGATGGAATATTACTCAGCTGTAAAAAAAAATGTAATCTTACCATTTGCAACAGCATGGATGAACCTAGAGGGTATTATGCTAAGGGAAATAAATCAGAAAGAGAAAGACAAATACCTTCTGATTTTACTTATATGTAGAACCTAAGGAGTAGTATTTACAAACAGAAAAGATGGAGACAGACTCATGGATACAGAGATCAGACTGATGGCTGCCACAGGGGAGAGGGTTGGGAAGCTGGGTAAAAAAAAATGTAGGGATTAAGAAGTTTAAATTGGTGGTCACAAAGTGGACCCTGGGATGTAGGGTACAGCATAGGGAATATAGTCAATGATGTTGTGGTAACAATGTACAGTGCCAAGATGGTGCTTAAAATGTTGGGGGGACCACTTTGTAAAGTATGTGGCTATCTAACCACTATGATGTGCACCTGAAGCTAATACAAAATAATTTTGAATGTGAACTATAATTGAAAAAGGGTGGGAGTATAATGTCAATATCCATCCCACAGAATTTTTGTGAGGATTAAATTTCATAATGCTTAAAAAGAACTTAGCATTGTGACTGACATATGATAAGAGCTTTGAAAGTGTTAAGGAATGATGGTGTTACCTTTCACAGTGGCAAAACTGTGAGAAATATGCTAGCGTCCATACCATGAGAGCCAAGAAATCACATATGGTTTTTTTGACAACAGCGGTCAGAGTGGGGAACAGATAGGGAACCTGGGGCACCAGCAGTCCAGCCACAGAAGAGGAACCTGAAAGAGAGGTGAAGATCTGGCTCTGCTATTAGGTTCTTACATACTTTCAGAAAGGACCCATTGGTGCAAGCCATAAATGATTACTCTTGGCAACATGCAAGAGTGGGGATTGTAGTCTAACATCAGTGTTTCCTTCCCAAAATGAGTTTGAGAAATTCTGGATTTCCAGTGTGTAACTGATAAAAAACAAAAAACAAAAACAAAAACAAAAAAAAATTCATTTTATTTTTTACCCTTAAAGTGGCAAACTGGTACATTAAGTGGCCAGTTAGAACTTCTTGTGTGGATGTGAAAGGAGATAAGTCTACAATATACTGATAGTAGCTTTTCTTGGTAAAATTGTAGGAACTATATCAATTCAACCACTGTTTATGGTCAGTGACACTCTACAGCATCTCTGTGGACAACAGCTGTTATCCAGTATGGCAACAGATAATGTCAACCATGAATCCTCCAGGTTGCATCCTTACACTCTCCATAATAATAGATCTCCCACCTCCATCTTTGAAAACATAAGTAAACAGGATGTGTTAACAAACCTTATCGTGGTTATCATTTCACAACATATATATGTATCAAAGCAATACACTGTACACCTTAAACTTACACAATGTTATTCATTAATTATATCTCAATAAACTTGGGAATAAAGAGCTGTATTGTTAGTAGCCAATGAGACTCTCAGCTTAAGGATAACTTTTCCCTTTAGGGTGGAGCAGACCTAGTTTTCAGTGAGAATTTGGGAGAGTACGTTTTCTCTCTTACTTAGGAAGAAAAATTATTCAATAACATCATAAATGTTGGAAACCACAGTGCTGGAAAATCAGTCTCTTAAGAATCTCTTGCCCTGTACAGCAAACCTTTGTAACCCTGATCATTCATTGTTGTCTATGATGCAGTTCCAGAATCACAACCCAAGAAGAGTTCTGACCAGCTATATCATCTTTCCACTAGGCATAGCATCTTGCCAGACTCTGTTCACCTCTCCCCAGGTAAAAATACTGAGAGCCTTGTAGCTCCATTAACAATCTATCTTCATCTTACTCCTTTTCCACTCCTTTCTTCTCTGCCACCAATGTACACTACAAATTCTTTCCTCCTTGATTTTACATATGCTGCTTCCTACCCCTAAATTGCACTCTATCCTCTTCCCTGCGTCTTCAAGTTCCACTCATGTTTCAACACTCAGCTCAACTTCTCCCTTACTGATTCAGCCTCTCTGCTGGTTCTAGCACACCCTGGCACACTGGTCTTAATCTTCTGATATAATAGTGTATAATTAGTGTAATCAGTCACTAAGCCAAATTTTTAAAAAGATGTATGTGTATATGTCATCAATGATGACATATATTAATTACAAAATTCTGTTCTTCCTGGCATAAGTTAAAAATTCTGGAAGTCAATTTCATGTTTAGTACTCCTTTTATGCTCCTCACAGCATTTTTCACAGATGCTCTAGACATATATAAGTATTTAAAATTTCCTAGGATCCCCAATTATTCATTTCCAGATTATCTTTGTTTAGTACCAATGTCATAGTCCTGCATTTTTCTTCTAAGTATCTAATACTCATTTTATTTTCAATTTTTAAAAAGAGAACAAACTGTAAAAGATGAAAAAAGTAATATTACACTCAATACATTTTAAAAAAACAAAGAATAGAAACTGAAAACATTTGCCAAAATTCTCTATTATCACTTTTTATGGCTGCAAGGCTGATGTTAGGCCATGCTTAGTGATCTTGTGATTGAACCCAAATATATCTTCTCCCCTGATTGTGTTTAATCTCAGAAGATAAGATAAAAGTAATAGATTAGCATCAGTTGAAAGCTTTCCACACTCCAAATGTTCTATATGGATTTACCTTTTTAAGCCATTATTCCACAAAGGGGATTTTATTCCCATTTTATAGGCAAAGAAAGTAAGAGCCAGAAAAATGAAACAGCTTGTTCTTATTTGCAGGATGTAGGTTATGGAGCTATTATTTGAACCTGACCTGGTTTTATTCCAGTATCCATATTCATAATTATTATACTATGTTGTCTATTTGTTTCTCTGGGCTGGCTATGGACTCAAGTGGACAAATTTATTCTCTCTACCTAATTGGGGCTGAAGAAAGCAGGAGGTTATGTGATGCCAAGGTGTTTAATACAAAAGATAAAATTTACTGTAGATAAGATATGAGCCCTGGTTGGTGTGGTTCAGTGGTTTGAGTGCCAGTCTGTGAACCAAAGGGTCACCGGCTCGATTCCCAGCTAGGGCACCTGACTGGGTGGCTGGCCAGTTTCCCAGTATGGTGTGCTCAAGGGGCAACCATACATTGATGTTTCCATCCCTCTCTTTCCCCCTCCCTTTCCCCTCTCCAAAACTAAATAAATAAAATCTTTAGAAAAAAAATCACTGTGTAACATAAAAACTATGGACTTTGAAGTCAGTCATGCTAGTTTATACCCTATAACTCTGTAACTAACTACTGTGTTACAGTAGGCAAGGCATTTAACCTCTTTAGCTTCAGTTTTTTTCTCATCTGAAAAAAATGAGGGAACTGAACTAGGTGATTTCTAAGGTTCCTTCTAATGCTAGTGTTCTATGAATTAAGTATCAAAAATATTACTTTGAAATTAAAGAGATGGATGCTTAATGATCCAACCGAAGGAAAAATCTGGCTCAATGGATTTAAATATATGTGTTTTAGCACTCAGAGACAATTTTGTCTTTCAAGTTAATAGAGAAATTGGTGTGAATAGTAAGTTTCTCCTAACTTAAAGCAGAAAGTACCTCGTTATAATGTCACCAAAAGGAGACCAGTAGTTAAAAAGGTCATGGATGTTATAGGAATCCATCATCTTGAATAAATAGGTTATGGTATAGAAAGTAAAGTATTTCTTCGTGTCTCAGAGGATTGTGCTGAAATATCTTCATGAATAAAACATTGAATGTAATGTGCACCATAGTCATTCATCCTTCCTCAGCCTCCCAATTCAAGAAAAGCATTTTGCCTAAATGTCCATGTGTTGATTCTTGCTATTTACGTGCACTTTTCTGGTCTCACCATTTAAACTGTAAGTTCTGGGAACAAAGCTCTTCAGAATGAAAAAAATAATTTACAACCAGATTTATAGCCAGATAACTTTAGATACGATTAAAGTGACTTCTTCTGTAGCTTGATACCTGCAGTAAACCAAAATCACACTTTCCCAGTGGAAAAATATTATGAAGTCACAATGTTTTGTTAACCACTCTCTTAGTAATCTGATGATAATAAAATGAAGATCAGGGCACCACAGATAAAATGAATAACTCCATCTGTCTTCAGTTGATCCATGATTGATTAGAAGTTGTTACCACTACTCAATACCTTTCATTTTAAAGGATTTCAGGTTGAAATTTCTGAAGGACAGAAGATTCTGATTGGGGAATTTTATTAAATGTGAGTACTATCTAACATGCAAAGGCATAAGAGAAAGGATCCAAGCAAAAATAGACTTCTCCCATACCCCTTTGATGCTTCATTTAAAAGCAAGTTTTCAATGTGTTTAAAGGTGAGATGATGATCATGTGTATATGTGTGTGTAAAAAAAGTAAAAGAGAAAAGGAAGAATGAGGAGAAGAGAGGTAGGAGGGGAGAGAGACAGAGACAGATATGGAGAGAGAGAGAGAGAGGGAACCAAATAATATCATATATTATATATTCTGTTGCAAAGTATGTTCAATATCATATTTAGCTTTGGAGACTGGGAAATATCACCTTTTAATTAACCCCATAGCCATTTACTCCATTTCCTTCCTAAAGTATTTTGTTTGTTAAAATACGCTTATCCCCAAGAAATATATCATGATAGGTCTAAGTCAGTATGACAATCCAGTTTTCCATTCCCAGTGAATGAATTAGTTTGGAGACAAATGACGCAATCTGGCTGGCTAACAGAATTCTAAAAGAAGTCTGCTGGGAGCTTCTGGAAAAGATTTTCTTTCCCTAGAATGTCCATGCAAGCTTAGATCTATCATGATTAATCTCCTCATACTATAGTTATTATAGCTTTAACAAAATCCAGAATTTTGTTTTCCTGTGTTCCTTCCTGGTTTGAACATTCTCATATGAGGAAATGATGCTTGGAGCTACTTCTGTCACCTAGTGACTACAAGGGAAGGGCAAAACTAATACCATAGATGCATACCCAGTGCCCTGACATCATCATTCTGTTGAATTAATGCTAGCATCAACTACCTCCAGATTTCTTCTTTAGGGAACACTAAATGTTCTCATGTTTATAACCACTGTTAGTCTGTTTTATTCTTGTACTTGTAGCCATAAACATCCTAAAAAATACAAGAATCTGCTTAAAAATGTGAACCACTTCTCAATAGTGAGACTTTAAAAATCAAAGTCCAATATTTATTATGTTGGAGAGCACACAAACTTCTAAATCTAACTCTCTTTCATGGCTCATACTTCAGCTCGGCCATAAAACGTTCCTACTCTTGGTCACGTTGTCCTCTATCTTTTCAAATCATCTCAGTGTACTGAAGATTATGAAGACACTGAATTCTATTTAAGTATTTGCTTGTAGTTTCCTTTGGTCTTAAGTCATTGGCTAATTAAGCAATTGTGCAGATGCTAAAATAAGTAAATTAAGTAACACATACACAATCACACTGATTCTATAAGCCGTACAACACTCTGAGTCTAAAGAAATGTGAAGTCAGAATCAAGCATTTTTAGAGTGTCCTGGTTGACTCATAGAAACTTTGTTTCCCTAAAGACATTCAGGTTTTGCAACTATATAGATAATCCCAAATTTACATTTTCAGCTGAAAAACTAGATTTTTGGAATCACACAAAAGCAGAAGTTTTTGCCTTCTATTTTTCTTACTATAAACTAGGTGCATGTATTTCCCCAAAATTATCAGCAACCTAAAATGCATTCATTTGAGAAATGACTATGATCCTCACGAAAGATGACTTGAGTCCATGACTTTAAAAGGGTGTTTATTTTACTTTCGATTCTTTCCTATCCATTCCAAGATTTTTACTGTGATCATTATATCTTATGTGAATCAGTCAAAGATAATGTCTTTCTTTCAGCAACTCTAAGATGAATGTCAGGAAAAACAGGCAATTAAAATTTTAGCACCTGCACAATTCAATTCCAAAACACTTTAAACAACAGTGCTAAATTTACTATAGAAAAGGAAATGTTTATATTAAATATGGTTTCATCTTATTTTCCAGGAAGCTTACATAACAAAAAAATACAGCTGGAGGCTACAGTGACCCATTTATAACCATAGTTGGATTTGTTACCAGGGAACCCACCAAAATCAGCTTAGCTTGTCTGAATGGCTCATTCTGGCTCTCTGTGCCTTTTTTCTCATTTGATTTTAGGAGCTGTAACTGGTTTAGTGATGCCAATCAAGGGCAATGGTTTTCTTTGACTTTTCCAACTCATCAGGACTAGAATAAATGGAATAGGTGGCTATCTACATATTGTGACGGTTGATTCAGAGATAGCTCATTTGTCTCTTCTTCTCCCCAATGCTTTCTTTACTGGGTTGGCTTTGGATCCCCTCCTCAAAGTCATCATGTTGGGATAAAAAAATACAGGAGCTACATATGACATTAAAGTAAGTGTCTTTCTTAGGGAATAAGCCAAAGTGTTAAGTTGATTATGTTTGACTAGCAGAAAGATGAGGAATATAGGTTAGTGTGAGAGACTCAAATCCCAGCAATCAACCAAAATTTAAGCAGCCATACTTTGCTCTCTGCTTAAGATGGGGCAAGACCGGAGTCAAATTAACCACAGCTGATATTGCTGTCATCTTTGTTTCTCAACATTCCTTGCTCGTGATTCATTTTCTTATTTATTACACAGGGCCATCCTCTGACAACATGCTGCATTAGTTTTCTACTACTGTGTTATTAATTCTCACAAATTTACAGGCTTAAAAACAACATCTATTTATTAGCTCGCAGTTCTGTATGTCAGAAGTTCTGGCAGGCTTGACTAGGTTCTCTATTCTGGATCTTACAAAGATGAAATCAAGATGTGTTGACCAGAATGGACTATTACCTGGAGCATTTGAGGGAAAAGCTCACTACCAGGCTCATTTAGATTGTTGGAAGAATTCAGTTCATTATGGTTATAAGACTAAGATTCCCATTTCCTCTGACACTTTCACATGGTTTCCTCCATTTCAAAGGTAGGAGCAGCATGTATTTGGAAACTCTCTGACTTCTTTTCTGCTATCTGCCTGAGAAAATTCTGCCTTTAAAGGAAGGGAATCATGTGATTAATTAGGTAATTCTGATAATCTCCCTCTTGCTATGACATAATCAAGAGAGAAACACCAGGAACTACTCATTCATTGCTGATGAGAATGTGAAATTATACAGTGACTTTGGAAAACAGCTTGGCAGTTTTCTACAAAGTTAAACATAGACTGACTTACCATTTAATTCTGTAATTATACTCCCAGGTATTTACTCAGCTAATTTGAAAACATGTCCACAGAAAACCTATATGTAAATGTTTACAGCAGATTTATTAATAATCACTAAAACCTGAAAGAAACCAACTGTAATTCAATAAATGAACTGATAAGCAAACCGTGGTATATTTACACAATTAATTACTATTGAGTTCTAAATAATAATGTATTATCAATCCACAAAACAACATGGACAAAGGTTTATTTTATTCTCATTCAAGAGAGAGGGTCTGGGGGAGAGAAACATCAATGTGAGAGAGAAATATCAGTTGGTTGCCTCTCACATGCCCCAAATCAGAGACTGAACCCACAACCTAGGTATGTACCCTGATCAGGAAGTGAACCTCCAACCTTTTGGTTATGGGACAATGCTCCATCTAACTGAGCCACATTGGCCAGGGTATCATGAAGGAATTTTAAATGCATATTGCTAAGTGAAAGAAACCACTCCGAAAAGTCCTCATAGTGTATAGTTCTATTCACCTGATTTTCTGGAAAACAAATAGACCATTGGTTTATTCAGGAGGGAAGGTTAAATAGTTGAAACACAGGGGTTTTTTTAGGGTGGTGAAACTGTTCTGAATGATACTGTAATGGTGGATACATGACACTATGCCTTGTAAAAATCCATAGATCTTTACAATACAAAGAGTGTACCTTAATATATACAAATTTTAAAAATAATTTAAGAGGTCAGGGGATATAAAGAAGGAATGTACACTATAATAAGAGAATCTAATTATATTACAAATAATGGCATAACCTCACTGAATAGGGTAGGAGAAAAGTGCTAACCTCAATAACTTTGAAAAGAAGTAAAGTAAATCTAAAAACAAAAGAAATTGTACATACTCATTGTATTCTAGTTAGTGAAGTATTACCCCAGGTGAATAGGGATTAGCAATTTTGATAGTACAATACATATATATATATATTTGTATTTATGTATACATAGGTAAAAACTAAGAGATCCTGAATAAAGTAAGGGCTTTAACTTGTCATAATGTAATAGTATTAGTTCCTTAGTTATGATAAATGTAGTATACTAATGCAAGATGTTAACAATAGGTGAAACTGGGTGTGGGGTATATGAGAACTCTCTAAACTATCTTAACAACTCTTCTTTAAGTCTAAAGCTACTCTGAAATTAAAAGTTTATTTTAAAAGCACATTGTGGACTCTACTGTGAGGACAAACAAAACAGCCTGCTGGGCTTCAGAATACTACTTATGACATAACATGATCACTGAGAAAGAAGAAATTCTGTAGGATTCCAGCACAGTCAGCAGGAGCTTAGATACCACAGAGTGGGTACTGTACAAGACCTGAGACAGGGGAGGTGAATAACATACTTTGGGAGTGACCCCACTAACTGGTGAGGTGAGACCGAGCAGTATCCAGCAACTTTAAGGTGGGATAGTGTGAAGAAAGAATATTTTAGTATTGTACAGCAGTACATAGTAGTTCAGAAGACTACTTCTAGAACAGCACAGTATGTCAGGAAGCTGCCTTTAGGACTTCGAGGAGTGAATCATATAGGTTCTGTCAATGGAGAAGTACACCTTGCAAGGAACTACATCTGGAAGAATGCATTTTGAGCTTTGCACAGAGAGAGAAAGGATATTAGCTTTCTAATTAAAATGCCACAGAATGCAAGAAGATGAATCTGAGTGAGACCATTTGCACATTAGTATCAACTGAGCAAAAATATAGTTCTACCTTGACTGATAATTTAGAGATAAAAAGATAATCACAGATAAATTATTTTTGTGAACCAGAAAGAATGCACATTTTTATGAAATTATATTTTAGGTGATACCCCCAGGTTAAGTGTCTAATGAGGAAACAGAGTGATGGGAGGATGGGAGACTTCATAGAAAAATTAAGTATTCTCACCTTTTGGGGATTAAGTCCTCCTTAGAGAAATCAGTTTCATAAAATATAATCTAGGGGAAAGCCTACCATAAACCTCTAGTCTGATCTTTTTGTTTCTACTCTGGGCTTAAAGCCAGCTTGTTTTAAATCAATTGACTATGAAGTCAAGTCGAATTGGTTTTGTGGATTGTTAGAAACCAATAGGAAGTGTTTTATTAATCCATAACTCAGGGTACATTTGTATAGCACTTTATAGTTATCCTTTTTGGCAAAAAGTCCATTTTATATACATTATTTCACTTATAGTTTGATTCTTTGAACAGTAAGAAGTAGAAAACAACTTTTATGATGTTCATTCAAAAACATAAGAAAATTGAGAAGGAGCGAGCTTTAGTAATTAGTTTAAGGTAACTCAAGCAGAAAGTTAGTACACAGACTTCAACTCAATTTTCCTGACTCTCAGCCCAGTGCTCTTTTCCCTATGCAATGCTGCCTCTCATACACATCCTGAGACCTGATTCTGACTGGCTTCACCCACTTACCAAGGTACCTTAAAGTCTTAGAGAAATTATTTTGGGTGAACACATAATGCAGCCAGCAGTGATCTTTTATAATTGGAACCAAAATAGGAAGAAATCATCTAGGCTATAAGGCATGAAATGACACATTGTTTCCTCCTGTCAGTACTATCTGTTACTTGAAGCAGCTGACAGCATCTGTCTATTGACACCACTTTGAGGGCAATTGGCTAAAGATGTGTCACAAAGACCTGAGTGAGGATGCACTTTCAACCAGAAATGTCAGTGATATAAGGACTTTTTTTTTTGTAATGTAACCCCCTTGACAGGGTTCCAGCATGAGCTAAACCATCTCTCAGATTCCAAATCAGGAGATTTGACGTAAGAAAGACTAGTCAAAGAATAATATTCACTTCAGCATTTGAGTATTTGATCAAGTAGAGATCAATGATCTGGCTCTCAGGGTATTCATAGGTTTTTGCTTAACTTATCCCCATCATTTAAATGGAAACTTAATATCATGGAAAATAAGGGATAAGGAGATGGTGACGGGAGGCAGAACCCCTGTAACTGGAGGTAGCGCAAATCATCCCTATTACAAAATGGCTTCAGACCTCTTTCCTCTGTCAAATGAGGGAAACAATCTGGACAGTTAAGGCAGTGATACTGTGAGAAATGATGGCTGTATACAACAAGAGATGAGGGGTGTCAGCACAGCATTCAGAGTAAAAAGCATTTGAAAAGGAAGCTCAAGTCTGGAGTGACCTCGGGCGTGACTTTATTATTGTTGTTGAAGAATTTAGTTTCTGGTATTTTAAATGTCTAATCTGGATACCCCATATGACAAGGCTATGTCAAACTAGCCAGATGATGTGACATATTAAAAACAAACTACAATAAAAAGGAGATAGTCAAATGCCAACATATATAGATTTTTAAACTTTTAACTAATTATTACAGCATCATGTAAGATAGCCAACATAGTCATCAATTTAAAACTCAAATGGCTCAAATCCAATAAATTCAATAAAATGGAAGAAACTCATGTGACACTGACTGGTAGAATTGTGTGTTATTTTAAAAATGTTTTTGGTTATTCATATATTTATAATTTTGGCCAATGAAATATATAGTTTTTGTTACTTTTGTAAGTATAAAATATAACATGCCCTGGCAAAGTGTCTCAGTTGGAGCATCAGCCCCTACACCAAAGGGTTGCAGGTATGATTCCTGGTCAGAGCACATACCTAGGTTGCATGTTCGGTTCCTGGTCAGGGTTCATTTGCAAGGCAACCAATCCATGTTTCTCTCTCACATGAGTATTTCTCTGTGTGTATGTGTGTCTCTTTCTGTTTCTCTGTCTCTTTCTCTTCCTCTCTTTCTCCCTTCCTCTCTCTCAAAAATCAGTGAACATGTACTTGGGGGAGGAATATGAGATTTGTCCAGAAAAAGTTCAGCCATCGTTAATATAACAAGAATGGTTTGTGCAACATCAATATAACCTGGAAGACAAAGAGAGTGGACTGGAATGCGCATATGTGAACAATGAAGACTTCACTGTACTACTCAGTGGGGGCTGTATATGCTGTCAAGTGACCATGTGTACTGTGTGGCTGTCGCATTTAAAATGACTGAGCAAGTAGAGCAATGAATCTGCATCAAATTTTATATTAAGCATGAACATTTCTCCGCAGAAACTATTTGGATAATTCAGAAGGCCAAAGCTATGGGCAACTGATGATTGGTGGCTTCATCACGACAATGTGCCCACTTATGCATCATGTCTTATGCAGAGTTTTTTGGCAAAACATCAAATCACCCAGGTGACTCAGCCTCCCTAAGAGCCCAGATTAGGCATCCTGTGATGTCTGACTTTTCCCAAAACTAAATCTCCTGTGAAAGGGAAAAGATTTCAGACTATCAGTGAGATTCAGGAAAATACAATGAAGCAGCTGATGGCAATTATGAGAACTGTGTGAGGTCCCAAGGTACTTATTTTGAAGGGGACTGAAGTGTCATTGTCCTATATATAATGTTTATGGTATCTTGTATCTTTTTCAATAAATGTCTGTATTTTTCATATTACATGGCTGGATACCTTCTAGACAGATTATACACACACACACACACACACATACACATATATATATTATATATATATAGTCTTATCATCTTATATATATATAATCATATATATATAATCTTATTATATATATATTCTTATCAAATTATATACAAGATGATTTAGGAAATCTTAAAATGTTCTCAAAAGATTCTCTGCTTCATCCCTATCTTTAGGCAGACCTGAGTCAAATTTACTAAAGTAATAGTCACTGAGCTTCTTACAAAGCTCTTCATTGTTTAAATATCTTTATTTTCCAAATAGGCAACAAAAACACAGGGCAGATAAATACCTTACTCCCAGGTACTTTTGTAGTTGGTAGCATAGACTAAGAAGGACCACAAAAACTTGACATCACCACCATCTCATCTTTTTCATACTCTCCCTGCCTCTGCAAACCACTTGCCACTATCATTCTTCTTATGACTCTGCCTACTTCAGAGTCTATGTTTGTGGCATTTCACTATAGACAAGTGGTTTGAAAATACTATAGCCCTAGGAACATGCTGTTTGAAAAATGTTCTATATATCACCTTCATCAGTATACATAAGCAGCATGTTGTAAAGACAGAGGTACCCCACCAAAAAAAAAAATAAATAAACCCCGACTAAAAGATTGCCATCATCATCTGTCACAGTACCTGAAATCCCCATCCTGTCATGCCTGTAGAGCCATAGATGCAATATTCAATCAATCATCCCTAAGAAGTATATTAACAACAAACCACACAATAGAAGCTACTTGTAGCATATGGAGATTCAGAGATGAACAAGACCTGGCCCTTCCCCTTGAGGAGTTGACATAATAGCTGTGAAGAAAAGCAGATAAATATGCTATTAAAAATTGTGATAGAGAAATAGGTGCTCTGAGAATGCAGAGTAAAACACCTAACTCAGGAGGACATACTCAGTGAAGGGGGTGAGATTTTAAAGGATAAGTAGGCAGATAAAGTGGGGAAAGTTGAACAAGGCATTCTAAGCAGAGAAAACATGTAAAGGCTCAGGCACATTAGGGTTCATTGAGGAGCCAAAAGTTGTTCCGCACAACTAAGGAAAGGTATGCCATAATGGAGTAGTGACAGATGAAGATAGAAAGGTAAACAGGTTTCAAGTTATTCCATGCTAAGGAATCTGTACTCTCTCTAAAGCTGTGTATAGTCACTGTATGATTGTAAATAGAAGAATACTTTAGAATTTGGGTTTACAACATTATGTTACCTGGAAGGGACTCCGTATTAACATGAGTGGTTCATAGCCAGGAGCAAGTCACTAAAGGAATTAGAACAGAATCAGATACAGGTCAGGTACACTGATAACTAGTATAGGTAATGGTAAATCCTGTTCATCTTAGGACTTTGGAATACACAGGCTCATTTCTTTAGAGTAGAACTCATTTCTCTCAATGGTATGCCAGCTCTTTTTGTTTGTGCCACCTTTTGTCTTTGTCTACTTTGAGTCCTGACAGGAAGCAAGTAAGCAAGACCTCATAAATGGGAACTCTACCAGACATATATATTACCCCTATGCTAAGATAGCCTGATATCAAAGAGCAGGTCACTCACAATGTCAACTTGGCTCAAAATTATTTTTTCTGTTCCTATTAGCTGCTTTTTCTATTACACATTGGATTAATTACCTAGAAAGTTAGCCACTGTTAGTAAAAAATAAAGTCTTTCCCATGCAGAGCTTAAATATTATATATCCCATAAAACAGAGTAGAGCCCTATTTTGGGATAGATGTTTAAAGTATGCATTTACTTTCCAACATTTACATCTAATTAGCAATCAGCAGGGCATAACCAGCAGTAGAACCTCTGCTAGCCTGCTTGCAGCCATTGACACAGCCTTTGGGCAGTAGTAAAGCTGAAAATAATACTACCCACATTATTTAATTCATACTTCCAACTGTAAAAGCTATAAAAACTGTGGAGGGTTAGCAATTGCAGGAAGGAAGAACAGAGCTCAGCCTTCAATATACTAGAAGTGCCCCTGATTGGGGAGAGATAGTATACCAGTTTTCAAGGAATCACAAATTAGCAATTTGAGTGAGGGCATTTTCTACCTAAATTAGCTAAGAAAGGTTGTGACATAAACACTGTTTTATGATATTGCTTACCATTGCTTGCTGTCACTCTTTTGCTTAAGGAAAAGATCTCCATATTCTAATAGAGTGCTTCAGAAAAGTAATGAATGGTAATTAAGAAACTGGACTGATGCCACTTTGAGATGTCATGGCAAAACTGGAACCTGGAACTAGCTTTTTCAGTACCTCAATAAGTGACCTTGGAGAAATTTCTTAAAATCACTATAGACTTATCACCATGAAATATTGAAGTGATTTAAATAGGAGATGATAAATACTAAAATGTTAAATATATATGTATATATTTATAATGTGTTGATGAGGGTCTAGATGTGAATGAATTATTAAGTGATTCATAGAACTTGAGAGCTGGAAGGGATCTTAATGCTCATAAATTCAACCCACTCCTTTTACAGGCAAATTTCTGTCCATAGCGAGAAAGTGACTTGCCCAATATCAATTTTCCACTGAGAACCACCTTCCACTCAGTTTAACTCCCACTCCTATTAACCATTTTGCTTCATGTTAGTTAGAAAAGGGATAAGTAAAACAAACTTGGTAGGAGAAAAGAGAGGCAAAGAGGGCAAAACATCTGAAGCTGGACAACAGAGAACAGTGCTAGCAATTAAAAACAATGTTGGCACTCAGTGTGCTACTTAATGATATTATAGTGAAAGAACCTAATACAAGTACTTAGACCCAGACCATAAGCAACATATCCCTAAAATAGTACCATTCAACAAGAAATAGTCACAATGGAAGGCAAAATAGTATTTGCAGGTTTGACCACAAATCCGGTTAGACAAAATTTTCATAACTTGGGTTGGACCACATAGAATGCTCCCTTTCATGTGATAGTTAAACTTTTGATTCAATAAGACCACATGGCCTTCTCAGTGGAATCTGATCACTTTCTAACATCTCCATTCCTACCACTTTAGCTTAAGCAGCTATCACCACCTCTCACCAGAGTTACTGCAGTAACATCTTAACTAGTCTCCCTGCTTCCACTCTTGTCATCTATAATCTATTCTTAAAAATTATCAGTGATTCTCTTAAAATATATCAGATCATGTCATGTTCCTACTTAAAACCTTCCAAATGCATCCCAATGGCCTTCAAGGCCGATTGCATTATCTCTTTCCCTACAATCACTTTGCCCTCATCTTCTGCAACTCTCTGCCTCAATCACTTCAATCACACTGGCTTCTGTGGTGTTCCTTGAACTACACTAAATATGTCATATCCTCAGGACCTCATTTGTTATTTCATCTGTCTGGAATGCCCTTCCTCAAGATATGTACTTATTTAGCAAGGGTTTCTATTCAAATGTCACTTAAGTCTTGGTCTCTATAAAAATAATGAAGTGGCTAGTTAAAGAACATGTATGAAAGAGGCAGGGACATTGACAACGAGATAGGATTGACTTTGGCTGGAGGGGTGGGCTGAGTAGAGGGTGGCAAAAGGGAAAGAATTGGGACAACTGTAATAGAATAAACCATTTTAAAAATGGTAAGAACCACCTACCCATTCCTGTCTCTAGCAATTCTTTACCCTGCAGTATCATTCTCCATTGTACTTTTACAAATCTCTCTGTTACCTCTACTAGAACGTAAGTGCTATAATATCAGGGACATCAGTGATTTTCTTTTGTCTGGACTTGATTTGATTTAGTTTTTCTCCACTAATGTATCTTAATACCTAAAACAAGGTCTGACATCTATATAGTAGGAATGCAATGAATATTTGCTTAACATAAAAATGATTGAATAAAGACTTAAAAATGCCACCTATATTTATGTGGCTGGCACTGTGCTAAGTGCATTGCATTCCTTGTCTCACATCAAATGTGACATTACCGAAGGTATTGTTGGTTATCTCATTAATGGATGAGAAACCTGAGAGGGTAAACAATTTGTCAAAGGTCACAGAGCTAGTTGAAGCACAGTTAGGTTTCATTAAAATCTAAGCATGGTTTACTCCCAAAGCTTAGCAACCATGTAAACCTGCCTTCTTAATTACAATCTAAACCTAAATTCACTTGCCTTTTCTCTTATTGCTCATCCTGTTTTATGAGAAGAATTGGTTTTGTGTATGTGTTACTATGCAGGAACAAAATTTTTCCCTGCCTACTGAATATCTGCCCAATAAGAGATAGGGTTCCAAGCAGGACAACATTCAGTTTCAACAAATGACCCTGAATGCTAATGAGTTAGCATGAGAAAAAACACACACATGCTGGGATTGTGTGGTACACGGAGGTCTACCCAGTATACAGGCTTTGTGTGATTTTGTTACTTATCTGAAATTCGGCATATCAGGGAGATTTTTAATGTTCTGGGGATTGGAACACAAACAGCCACAGAAAGCACCGAATTTTGGTCATGATGAATTTCAAATTGGCATGTCAAGCTGTCACCTCACTGAACACAATACTTATATTAGTCCATGTGCCTGTTGAAAATGTTATTTTCTTGAGAAAGAAAGCAGGCAAAAAATTATCTAATGCAGACAAGCAACCCATAGATTCCAGGATGAAGATGTGAATTTGTGTATGGAGCTTTTCCAAAGGTTGGGGATCATAGTGTGACTGTTATACACAATAATAATTATGTATTTATGGCTCCTTCCCTTGACAGTTTTCAAGTGCATTTATCTACATTATCTAAGTATAAGTTAATAGCTGCTTGAGGATAGCAGTTGAAGAAATGAGATCCTGAGTGTGATGGCTATTAAGTGGCACAGACTGGACTAGTACCCAGGTCTTATGACTCCCAGTTCAGTGTTTTCCATATCACAAATCAATCCTAGTAATTTTTCTGTGAAATTTTTTCATTAATTATACAATGGTTCCAGGAATATTCAAGCTTGATAATTATCAAGTGCTACCAAAGTTTGCTCAACAGACATGACATTGGTACAGTCTTAACTAGTCTGCAAAAAGTAGTACAGCAAAACCCCTTGACCAAAATTTTTCTTTCTACCAGTCTTACCTAAGATCTTATGTTTCTTATTCAGTTAAGCCACTGGAAGACAATCCTATGAAATAAATAGTAACTCTATATTATAAATTGATATAACCAATTAGCTTCATTATCTCAGCAATTTCTTAAAGAAGAGATTAGTCAAAGAACATACTTGCATAGCCCATAGATACAGACAACAATGTGGTGAAGGTGGATGGTGCAAGGGCTGGATGGAGGGGGGCAGGGGGGAAATTGGGGATATATGTAATAGTGTCAGCAATAAAAAGTGGGCCATAGGATAAATATATTTTAATGGGAGAAAGGAGATGAAAAAGATGAGAGATACAGCCGCTTTGAAGGGAGAGCCTCAAGGAGCCTGGGTATCCAGAGGGCAATATGGGAACACATAATACCTGGAGTAGGAAACACAGAATATGTGGTGGGCTGGGGCTGGGGTGAGTGAGGAACATGAGAGGTAGAAAAATAAAGAGTTGGAGTTAAAACTGTAACTACTAAATTTGCTTTAGGATAGCTTCGGTGAAAAAAGCAAGTTCTATCTGATGCAAAACAAATTAATGTGAGTCTGAAGACAAGATGTATTTGTAAATATCACAAAAAATAGAAAAGAATAAAAAGTCTTAGCTTTCAATGTACTCTAATATGTTACTCAGAGAAGATGAAACTGGTTTTCTAGAAAGCTAACGAGCTGCTAAATGGAGAGTGTAAACTGCAAATGATGCCAATCAGGAATGTTAATGAAAAGCATGTTGCACACTGATTTTTCTTCATTCTATGCCTGAGTTAATTTTTTTAAATATTATATATGTACACATATATGCATATATATGAATGAAAATAGTAAGGAGTTTGTAAGAAGGCACTAAAATGAGTTGCAAATGATAAAAGAATATTATATTATATTTCAAGCAGTTATCTTCTTTAATTCTTTAAATGTTTCACCATAGTAACCATAATTTGGTCAATAATTACTGTAATAAAATTAAAAAGAAATAAGAAGTTTGCATTGATCTTCATTTAAAGAAATATTTTAGAACATTTTGAATAATACATTTCTACTGTGTAATCTTTTAACCCTATTCTTGCAATATTTATGGAATCCTATTCTGAAATCAAATGTATTTAATCAATGAATTAAAAGAGAATATTAAGAGAACTGGTAGCAGTAGTTCCACTAATCATAATATCCTCTTCTAGTTATACATCATGTACAAATGTCTTTGCAGTTGGAACTTTTCAAGACACGTATGTTTCCTTTTAGTTTCAAACAGAAATAAATCCTGTGAAGTTTGTAATAATATGTGGGGTTGATTTTTTATATTTTTTTATAAAGAACACCTTCTAGAGCAGGGATGGCACATAAGTTTCTTTTCATATACCAGTTTCAATTGTCTCCTGATGTCTGCTTGTGGTACTGCCAGAAAGAATCCCATGATTAATTTGGCATGTCCAAGGCTGAAGGAGAAGGAAAGTGGTATTACAAGTGTTAAATGTTTGCCATATATTTTCTAGGGACTGTTTTTATCTTCTTAAACCTGAAGACTAAAATTTGGGTAGCTACTGCTAGTGAATAGTGGTAATTTCTGATGGTGTAGTGCAGTCTACTTGAGAACACTCCTCAGGGATGAATTTGTGAGAGGTGTGGAAGATAAATCATTGTTCCATTATATTAAAAGAGTATACAATTTGATATTAAGGTTTATAATTCTTAAGAAAAATATGAGTGGAGCAAGATTAAAATAAATAGAAAATGTACATATAGGCAATTCATCAGTCTTATTAAAATAAGATGTTTCAATATCCTTTTTTAAGTATATTTTATTGATTATGTTATTACAGTGGGCCCAGTTTT
>PVJD01009440.1:25254-62778 GCA_004026545.1 Mormoops blainvillei
GTTTGTTGCCATTTTAATGTTCATAGTTTTGATATTTTTCTTAAACAAGTCCCTCTAACATTTCAGATAATACGGGCTTGGTGATGATGAACTCTTTTAGCTTTACCTTGTCTGGTTAGCACTTAATCTGTCCTTCAATTCTAAATGATAGCTGTGCTAGATAGTGTAATCTATGTTGTAGATTCTTGCTCTTCATCACTTTGAATACTTCTTGCCACTCCCTTCTAACGTGCAAAGTTTCTTTTGAGAAATCAGCTGACAGTCTTATGGGAACTCCTTTGTAGGTAACTCTGTGCTTTTCTCTTGCTGTTTTCAAGATTCTCTCTTTTATCTTTAACTTTTGCCATTTTAATTATGATGTGTTTTTGTGTGGCCCTCTTTGTGTTCAATTTGTTTGGGACTCTCTGTGCTTCCTGAACTTGTACATCTATTTCATTCACCAAATTAGGGAAGTTTTCTTCCATTATTTTTTCAAATAAGTTTTAAATTTCTTGCTCTTCCTCTTTTCCTCCTTACATTCCTATGGTTTGGATTTTGGCACTTTTGGAGATGTCTCGGAGTCTTCTTATTTTCTCCTCTTTTTAAAAAAAAAATTCTTGTTTCTTAAGTATTGTTCTGGTTGAATGTTTATTTCTTCCTTATGTTCCAAACTGTTGATATGAACCCTGGCTTCCTTCCCTTCACTGTTGGTTCCCTGTGGATTTTTCCTTATTGCACTTAGTGTAGCCTTCATTTCTTCCCTTATATGTTTGTCATACTCCATGAGTTCTCTGAGCATCCTGATCACCAGTGTTTTGAATTCTGACTCTGATAGGTTGACTATCTCTGTTTTGTTTAGCTCTTTTTCTGGAGATTTATTCTGTTCTTTCATTTGGGCTATATATTTTTGTCTCCTCAATTGGGCAGCCATCCTGTGTTTTTTTCTGTGTATTAGGAAGAGCTGCTTTGATTCCATGTCTTGGTGCACCTGTTAAATTGTATGAGGTGGAGCCTTAGGTAATCACCAAGGCTTGGAAACCTGTTGCACTGCTTTGTCACTGTTTATGTGGGGGAGGGGTTAGAGAGGGGACAATGCCACTGCCTGGCTGCTGGAGACTTACTTGGTACTTGCTCCATTTCCAGTTACTTCACCCACTCCCCATATGCAACTGGCACCTCTCTAGCTGTTGCCCTGTTGTTGGTGGTTCCCAGAGTGGGTGATTTTGTATATATTCTAGGATTGTGTAGGCCCTTTAAATGGACTCTCCTGAGAGACTAGAGGTTCCTTTCACTAACCCTACCAACACTGGTTTTTACAGCTGGAAGTTATGAGGCTTTATCTTCCTGGTGCTGGAACCCTGGGATGTACTCTCTGGACTGAGGCTGGGATCATTTGCTCCCCAGGTATCTCTCCTGACTTTTATCTACCACATGTAAATGTAGGACCACCCTTTCCACAGGCTGCTGCCGCCACCACCACCTTACTGCCACCACACCATGTCCTCTCTGCCCTACCTCCCCATTTCTGCCCTCCTATCCGTCTGGATGAATGTGGCTTATTTAAATCCCTGGTTGTCAGACTTCCATACAGTTTGATTTCTGGCAGTTCTGAGTGTTTTTTGTTTGAGGTTAGTTGTGATCCTTGTTATGGTTATGCAAGGAGGCGAAGTGTGCCTGTCTATGTCTCCATCTTGACTGGAAGTCCCTCAATGTCCTCCTTTTTAAAAATTTATTTTAGTAGAGTTCGTATACAATATTATACTGATTACATTAGTTTCAGGTATACAATATAGTGATGTGATATTTTCATAGTTTATAATGTGATCATCCCCATTAATTCTAGTAATCATTTGTCACCATGCAAACTTATCACAATATTATTAACTATATTCCCTTTCCCCTTTTCACCCATTCTCACAGTCCAGTCAATATCCTTTTTAAATAAATTTATACTTTTTTTGAACTTTAAAACATGTTAAATTCTTTCTCCTAATGTTCTTCTAGGCTCTGTAGAGAGGCCTATGGACTAGGTACTTTTTTGGAGTAAAAGCAAACAGCTTATAACTTTGGTATTAAAGCTCCTCATCTACTGTCTTCCATTGCAGATGCTAATCAACAACCCTGTGGCTTGCTTGACTCCTCACCTTGCCCTTAGTTGATTACCTCTCATTATTGTGATTTTCAATAAAATTTTAAACTGTCGTCCCCTATTTCCTTCACTTTGTAGTCTGCGCTTTTCCAATCTGGGAATACACACACACACAAAGTGAAATCATCACATTGATTCTTTTTCTCCTTAGGCTTCTGAAGAGCTTATCACTCTCACACTTCATGTAACTAAATAACTGCTATGGCTTACTTTATACCCACACTTGTCCAACTAATCCAGTCCAAGAATTTTTTTATTCCCCTATCCTGTCTAATGACAGCTTCATCTACAAAGAAAATATGTTTTTTTTTTTTAGTCAAACACTCCTTTTTGCAATCTTTCTCTCTATAAAAGTCAAATTATTCCTTAAAGGAAAATACAATTTTCTTCATTATTTTAGCACTTGAAATAACTTTTATGCACATTAACTATTTAATGGTTAATGATGACATTATTTGCACTGCAACCTAAATATAGGTAGTGTCATAAAATTAAGTGTCCCAGTGAATAGCAACTGAAACTCATTACCTGCTTTTGTGCTCCTGTCTGATCCCTTTTAGGCCTGGCTGCTGTAGCTCAGCTGGTTAGACATTGTCCTGTGGACCAAAAGGTCCTTGGTTAGATTCCTGGTCAGCGTACATGCCTGCTTTGCAGATTTGGTCCCCTGGGGCATGTGTAAAAGGCATCCAGTCAATGTTTTCCTCTCACATTGATGTTTCTTGCCCTCTCTTACTAGTTCCCTGATCCTCTTTCTAAATGAAAAATAAAAAATAAAATATTTGAAGAAAAAGATTAAAATATTCATAGGGTTTACAGTCAACCTTTCCTTTTACTCTTTCAAGAATATCTGTATCAGTGTAAGAAGTGAATCAGTAATACAGAAAATTTGAATTTCTAGATCATTGTGGAGCTAGTTTTATTTTTCAGCTTTATTGAAATATAATTGATATAAATAATTTTGGGAGCTTAAGGTATACAATATCATGGTTTGCTACACATATGTATTGTAAAATGCTTTACTAGAATAAGATTAGTTAACACATCCTTTATTTCATATAATTATCATTCTGTTGCTGCTATGGTGAGAACATTAAAACTACTTTCATATCGTCTCAAGTGCACAATATAGTATTGTAAACTCTAGTCATCATGCTGTACTTTAAATCTACGGAATTTATTCATTTTAAAACTGTTAAGTTTGCACCCTTTTATGAACAGATACTTATTTCCTCAATCCCTTAGACACCGACAATCACCATTTTACACTTTTTGCAAATTCAATAGTTTTAGACTCATCACATAAGTGAAATTATACAGTGTTTGTCTTTCGTTGCCTGACTTATTTCACTTAACACAATGCCCTCAAGATCCATCCATGTGGTTGTAAATGGCAAAATTTCCTTATGTTTCTGTGACTGAATAACATTATATATATATATAAAACATGTCACATTTTCTTTATTATTTTCACTTTATATTTAATCTTTATTGTATTTTCTCATTACCATTTAGTCTCCTTATACTCCCTTCCCCCAGCAATAACCACACCGTTGTTCATGTCCATGAGTCTTTTTCCCTTTTTGCTCAATTCATCCAACCTCTAACCCCACCCAGTAGCTGTCATCCTGCTTTGTATCTATGAGTCTGTCTCTGTTTTGCTTATTAGTTCAGTTTGTTCATTAGATTCCACATATGTGTGACATCATGTGGTATTTGCTTTTTTCTGCCTGGTTTATTTCATTTAGCATAACGTTCTCCAGGTCCATCCATACTGTCACAAAGGGTAAAATTTTCTTCTTTTTTACAGCAGAGCAGTATTCCATTTTGTAAATGTCACATAGATGTTTTATCCACTTATCTACTGGTGGACACTTGAGCTGCTTCCAAGTCTTGGTGATTGTAAATAATACTGCAGTGAACATAGGGGTGCTTATGTTCTTTCAAATTAGTGTTTTGGGTTCCTTAGGATACATTACCAGAACTGGGATCACTGGGCCATAAGGCCGATCTATTTTTCATTTTTTGTGGTATCTTCATACTGCTTTCCACAGTGGCTGCACCAGTCTGCATTCCCATCAACAGTGCAAATGAGTTCCCTTTTTCCACATCCTCACCAGCACTTGTTGTTTGTTGATTTATTGATGATAGCCATTCTGACAGGTTGACATGATATCTCATCATGGTTTTAATTTGCATTTCTCTGATGATTAATGACATTGAACATCTTTTCATGTGTCTATTAGCCATCACATTTAGGTTATATCCATGTCTTGGCTATTGTAAATAATACTGCCATGAACATGGGGATGCACACACTCTAAGTGATTTGTCTGGATGTATATCTAGAATTGGTGGATCATATGATTATTTTTTATTTTTTTAACTTCATACTATTTTCCAACATGGCTGTACCAATTTTGACTTCCACTAACAGTACAACATGGTTCCTTATATCCACATTCTCCTCAGCATTTGTTATCTTCTGTTTTTCTGATAATAGCCATTCTAATAGGTGTAAGATGATATCTAATTTTGTTTGTGATTTGTATTTCCCTAATGATTAGTGATGTTGAGCATCTTTTCATGTACTTATTGGCTATTTGTATGACTTCTTTGGAAAAATATATATTCAAGGCATCTGTACATATTTAATAAGTTCAGATTTTTTCTATCTTCTTATATAAGTTCCTTATGTATTTTAAATATTAACACCTTACTAGATATATGGTTTTCAAATATTCTTCCATTCCACAGGTTGTCTTTTCATTTTTTAAAATTCATTTTACTGTGCAGAAACCTTTCAGTTTGATATAGTCCCACTTGTTGGTTTGTACTATTGTTGCTTTTGCTTTTTGCGTGTTATTCAGAAACCCATGGCCAAGACTGAAGTCAAGGAGATTTTTCTCTGTTTTCTTATAGGAGTTTTATGGTTTCAGGCCTTATGTTTAAGTCCTTAACCAGTTAATTTTTGTAAGTGGTATATGATAAGTGTTCATTTTCATTCTTTTGCATATAGATATACAGTTTTCCCATCATTATTTATTGAAAAGACTATCATTTTCTCATGAGTATTCTTGGCTTCCTAATCAAATATTAACAACACATGTGTGGGTTTATTTCTGGGCTCTTGATACAGTTTTATTTATATATGTGTCTTTTTAATGCCAGTACCTTACTGTTTTGATTACTATAACTTTGAAATATATTTTCAAATAAATAATTGTGATGCCTCCAACTTTGTTCTTTCTGATTATTTCTTTGGCTATTTGAATTATTTTGTAGTTCCATAAATGTTTTAGGATTGTTCTATTTCTGTAAAAAATGCCATTGGAATTTTGATAAAGATTGCATAAAATCTTTAAATGTCTTAGTAAGGACATTTTGGCAATATTAACTCATGATCTGTGAACGCTGAATATATTTTCATTTATTTGTGTCTTTTTCAATTTCTTCTCTCAATGTCTTATAGTTTTTGGTGTATAGATTTTTGCTTTCCTTGGTTAAACTTACTTCTAAGTATTTTATTATTTTTGATGCTATTGTAAATAGTATTGCTTCATTTCTTTTTAGATCAACCATTGTTAGTATATAAAAATGCAGCCGATTTATATATGTCGAATTGTATCCTGAAACTTTACTGAATTAATTTATAGGTTCGACTTCTTTTTTTTTTTTTTTTTGGGTGGAGTCTTTAGGATTTTCTATATACAAGATATGTCCTCAGTCAACAAAGACAACTGACTTCTTTTCCAATTTGGATTCTTTTTATCTTTTTTCTTAATTGGCCTGACTGGATCTTCAAATACTATGTTGAATAGGGGTGGTGAGAGTGGGCACCCTTGTCTTAATCTTAGAGAGAAAGCTTTCAATCATTCACCACTGAGTATAATGCTTGTTGTGAGTTTGTAATATATGTTCTTTATTTTGTTGAAGTTTGTTTCTTTCATATTCAAGTTTTCACCATAAAGGGACATTACATTTTGTCAAAGTATTTTCTGCTTTGATAAAGATAATTATATAATTTTGTCTTACATTCTATTAATCTGGTGTGTCACATTTATTGATTTGCATATGTTGAACCATTCTTGCACTCCAGTAATAAATCTCACTTGATCATAGTATATGATTAATCCTTTTAATATGCTGTTGACATTGGTTTGCTAATTTTTTGAGAATTTTTGCATTTGTATTCATCAGGGATATTGACTTGTAGTTTTCTTTACTTGTAGTATCCTTATTTAATTTAGGTATCAGAATAATGTTATCTTTTAAAAATAATTTGGGGATATCCGCTCCTCTTCACTTTTTTGAAAGAGTTTGAGAAGAATTGTCATTAATTCTTCTTTAAATGTTTGTTGTAATTCACTCATGGACCATCTGGTCCTGGATTTTTCTTTGTTAAAAGGTTTTGGTTGTTGTTTAAATATTTTTACATGTTATATGTCTATTTAGATTTTCTAGTTCTTCATTATTTAGACCTACTAGATTGTATGCTTCTATGAACTTTTCTATTTCTTTTAGGTTGTCCATTTTGTTGGCTTATAATTGTTCATAATAGTCTCTTGTGATCCTTTGTATCTATGTGGCATCAGTTGTAATGCCTCCTTTTTCATTTCTAATTTTATTTATTTGGATTCTATCTACTTTTTGCTTGGCAAATCTAGCTAAAGTTTTGTTGGTTTTGTTTACCTTTTCAAAAAACAACTTTTAGTTTCATTGATCTTTTCTACTATCTTTCTTTATTTCATTTATTCTTTCTTTAATTTTAGTTATCTCTTTCCTTCCACTGAATTTGGGCTGTCTCTTCTTATTTTTCTAGTTCCTTGAAATGTAAAGTTAGGTTGTTTATTTGAGATCTTTCTTTTTCTTAATATAATCATTTATTGCTACAAACTTTCCCCTTAGCACTTCTTTTTCTGTACCCCAAAGTTTTGATATGCTGTGTTTACATTTTTGCTTTTATATTTTGTTATTCCCTTTTGATTTCATCTTGTCCATTGGTTGTTCAGGAGTATGTTAGTTAATTTTCACATATATGTGAATTTTTCAGCCTTCCTCCTGTTCCCGACTTCTAGTTTCATACCACTTTGGTTGGAAAAAATTCTTGGTACAATTTTAATTTTTTAAAAATTGCTAAGACTTGTTTTGTGACATAAGATATCATCTATCTTGGAGAACATCCATTGTGCACTTTATTTTTTTAAAGATTTTTTATTTATTTTTAGAGAGAGGAAAAAGGAGGGAGAAAGAGAGGGAGAGAAACCTCAATATGTGGTTACCTCTTGAGCACCCCTTACTGGGGACCTGGCCCACAACCCAGGAATGTGCCCTTACTGAGAATTGATCCAGCAACCCTTTGGTTCACAGGGCAGCACTCTATCCACTGAGCCACACCAGGCAGGGCTCCATTGTGCACTTTAGAAGACTATTTATTGTGCTGCTGTTGGATTAATATTCTGTATGTGCTGTTAGCTCCATTTGTTCTATAGTTCAAGTCCAAAGTTTCCATATTAATTTTCTGTCTAGATGATTTAGCCATTGTTAAATGTGGATTGTTGAAGCTCCTTTTTATTATTGTATTGTCTGAATTACTCCCTTTAGATCTGTTAGTATTTGCTTTGTATATTTAGGTGCTCTGATGTTGAGTGCAAATATATTTATAGTTGTTACATCTTCTTTGTGAATTGGTCCCTTTATCATTACATGACCTTTGACTCATGTTACATGTTTTAACTTGAAGTCTATTTTGTCTGATATAAATATAGCTACTCTTCTTTCTTTTTATATCCATTTGTGTGGAATACCTTTTTCCATCTTTTTATTTTGAGACTATATGTGTCCTTGAAGCTGCAGTGAACCTCTTGTTGGTGGCATATAGTAGGGTTCTATTTTGTATTCATTCAGACACTGTATGGCTTTTGAATGGAGAATATATTTCATTTACATTTAAAGTAAATACTAATAGCCAAGAACTTACTATGTAATCTTCTTAATTGTTTTCTGGCTGTTTTGTAGTCTCTTTGTTATTTTACTTTTTGTTCTCTTCCTATGTGAAATCATGATTTTCTGTAGTGTTATACTTTGATTGTGTTCTATTTATCTTACATGTGTTTACTATAGATTTTCATTTTGTGTTTACCCTCAATATGGCTTTAAACATCTTACAGATACAACAGTCTATTTTAACCTGATAGCAACCTAACTTTGATTTTATACAAAAATTCTTATCTTTTATTCCTTTCTCCCACATTTTATATTTTTGACATCACGATTTACATTCTATATTGAGCATCTATTAACAAATTGTTATAGCTAGAGCTATTTTAATATCTTTTCCGTCTTAATAATAGAGTTAAGTGGTTAACACCACCATATTATAATATTATATTATTCTGAATTTGAGTATATATTTGCCTGTGTTGTTCATTTCAATATATTTTCATGTTACTAATTAATGTCCTTTAGTGTTAACCTGAAGAAGTTTTTTTCAGCATTTCTCTTAAGGTAGGTTTTGTTATGATAATTTCCCTCAGCTTTTGTTTGTTTGGAAAAATCTTCATCTTACCTTCCTTTCTAAAGGACAGCTTTGTTGGGCAAAGTATTCTTTGTAGACAGTTTCTTTCAACACTCTGATTACACTACCCTTTTCTCTCCTGTCCTGCAGGTCTCTGCTGAAAAATCCACTAATAACCTTATGGGGGTTCCCTTGTGTAAGATAATATTTTTCTCTTGCTGTTTTTTTTTAAGTATTTTTTTAAATTTTTCAATGACAATTAACATACAATATTATATTAGTTTCAGGTGTAAACATAGTTATTGGACATTTACATAACTCACAAAGTGATCACCCTGACAATTCTAATACCCACCTGGCACCGTACATAGATGTTACAATATTATTGAGTATATCTCCTATGAGTCCATTTCTGTTCTGTTTGTTAGTTTATCTTGTTCTCTACATTCTACATATAAATAAAATCGCATGGTATCCATTCCTCCCCAGCAGACTCACCTCACGCAGCACAGTAACCTCTAGGTCCATCATGCTGTCATGAATAGCAAGACCTCACCTCTCCTTATGTTCAAGTAACATTTCACTGGATACATGTTTCATATCCTTCCCATCCACTTGTCTGCTGATGGACACTCAAGCTCCTCAATGTCCTGGTCATTATGAATAAGCTAAAATGAACACAAGGATGCATGTCTCCTTGAGCCAGAGCTTGAAGCTCTTCAGGTAAATAGCCAGAAGTAGAACCACTGGATCCTTATTTGTCTCTTTTTAATAGCCTTTATTTTAAAATCTATTTTGTCTGGTATAAGTATTGCTACCTAGTTTTTTTTTAATTTATATTTTCATGAAATATCTTTTTCCATGACTTTACTTTCAATCTGTGTGTCTTTCAATGTGAAGTGGGTCTCTTGTAGTCAATATATGTGTGAGTCTTGTTTTGTTATCCACTCAGCCACCCTATGTCTTTTGATTGAATAATATGAGTCTCTTGCTGCTTTTAAAATTCTCATTTTGTATTTTGTTTTAGACAGTTTTATTATAATTTGTTTTGGAGAAGATAATTTTGAATAGAAATTTTGAGGTGATTTATTAGTTTCATATACTTAGATGTTTAAATCTCTCCCCAGTTGTGGGGAGTTCTCAGCCATTATTTGTTTAAATAAACTTTCTGTTCCTTTCTCCCTCTCTTTTTTTTTTTCTGCAACTCCAATGATGGGGGCTGGGGTCTCTTACTCCACCATCTTGGTGACATTATATTCTCTTGGCACTAACTTTAATTCATATTTGAAGGTCTGGCTGGACAACACCTTGTTAAGGTAGAGTCAGAAAACTTGTCCACAATTTTCATCTTCACTATGTAAAGCTCAAGAACATGTTTTCTTCTGTAGAACTACTTATGTACAATTTGAAGATGTAGATGAGCATTGCTGGTTAAAGTTACTAAAATAATTTGCAAAATAATTTTTCATTCACATCGTGTCCAATTACTCTTCTTTCATTCTCTCTATAACCTCTTCCAGTTGGACTTTCTCCACTCTTACTCTGTAAAACTTCTCTTGATAAAATTCTCATTGACCTATGATTTGCTAAATTTAGTGGCTAATTTCTATGTATCATATAAGTTAATCACTCTCCTCTTCCTAGAAAACAATGTTTTTTTAAAATTTTATTTCAGATGCCACATTCCCTATTTCAGTGACCACTCAACTTCAATCTCTTTTGCTAGCTTTTCCTTGTGACAGAGACTGGTCAGATGTTCATTAAACCCATTTCTTTTTCCTTCTTGGCACACACCTTGACTACTTTTCCCAGCCTCCTTGCAATTCAGGGTTGCTGCAGAAATGAGTTTTTCTAATGGAAAATGAGCACTAGTATTGTGCTCATATTTCAAGCTTAGCCCATAAAGTACTCTCACTTACAGTCCTCCAAATTCATTTCTCTTCGACCAGGTTGACACACTACGATGAAGTTTAATGCTGTGATTGTGACCTGGGAAGCCAAGTAATTAAGGATAGTGGAAACACAGTTAGGTCTCTGGGGAAAAGCTTCCCCCTACCATATAGCACCCATTTTTGGAATTTACATAAAGAAGGTATAAACTTCTATTTGTTTAAGAGATTTAGCAATTACACATTAGAACAACTAAGGTTTAGTTAAATAATGAGTACTTTAGTTTTCTGATCCTTTAATGTTACATTGCCTCAGACATTTGTCTGTATGACTATTATCTTTTCTATATAAACTTTTCTGCTTTGGATGATCTCATCCAGACAACATGCTAATGATTCATTAATTTACATCTCTAGGTTCGACCTCTCTCCTAAAATCAGACCTATATAAAGAATTGTTTACTTGATATCTCTAATCAATTTTAAAATTTAATATGACCAAAACTGAACCATGATCATCCCCTTTAATTTTTTTCCTCACACTGTTTCTTATCTGTTATTGACCAGTGCATTCTTCTATTCACAAGATGATAATCCTTTAAGTTATCCTTGACCCATCCTTCTTAACATCTTCACATTGAATTTGTTTGAAAATCGTAATACTTCCACTTTTAAAATATATCCAGAATTAAATTACTTCTCACCACTTCCATCACTGCTACCTTAGTCCCCAAATCATTATCTCTCACTTGGATTCTTGCAGTAACTTCCTAATTGATCTCACAGCTTCCTCTCTTACTTCCCTTCAGTCTATTAATCACAAAACAGTTGATATTTTTACATGTAATTATGTAGTATCACTCTTTTAGAAACATCCAATAACCTTTCTTTTTATTGGAGGGAAGGGAGAGTTATGTTCTTTTTGAAATTTTATTTTTCAATTACAGTTTACATTCAATATTATTTTGTATTAGTTTCAGATGCACAGCACAGTGGTTAGACAATCATACGCTTTACAGAGTGATCCCCTTCCACCTGGAACCATATATAGCTATTTCAATAATATTGACTATACTTCCTATGCTGCACTTTACATCTTCGTGACTACTGTATTTTGTTACCAATCTGTATTTCTCAATTCCCCTCATCTTTTTCACCCAGGCCCCCAACACTCCTCCCATTTCATCTCACATATATTAAAGGTTAATATCTATACAACGACCTATGAAGCTACTTAATCTGACCTTTGATCTTTTTTCTTACTACTGTCTGCCAAGTTTTCTTTTATACATCTTCACTGACCTTCTCACTGCTCCCTGAACATACCAGTCACATGCCTAATATAAGTCTCCTTGTATTTTCTATTATAATTGCCTAAAATTTTACATCCTGAGATATCAGAAGAGTTAATCTCACTTTCTTTAGATCTTTACCCAAATGCATCCTTCTCAGGCCAATCCTTATCACTCTATGTAAAATTATAAATCTGCTACCCACCCAACAAACACTGTCTATTCTCTCTCTGTTTTATTTTCCTCCATATCACATATCAACAACTAATGTCCTATATATTTTACTTACTACTTATTTTGTTGTGATGTTTCACAAGCTAGAATGTAAGGACCATGAGAACAGGGTTCTTGTTCAGTGCTATAACCTGAAAACCAGGCATATAACAGGTTCACAATAAATATAAATTAAATGGACATATTTTGCATCACTGTTCTTTTAAATTCTTTCAGTAAGTATCAAGCAGAACTTCTTCCACTATCCACAGATCCTCATAACAAATGGCAAGGGAAGAAGCCATCCCCTTCAATGTCAGTTGCCTGTATTTCCATTGCAGATATGAATCCTACAGCTACTCACCAAGGTGGCATATAACAGCTAATTCTCATGCCAGTGTAGTTACCATTTATCACACAGCAGCACTATTGTGCTACTCAGGCTATGACTGAAAGGTCTGTCCTTAGGGTATTTTGTCCTGGCAGAATCTATCTCCACTGACTTCTATTCAATATCCTGCTAGCCTATTTGAGCCTCTGTTACAGTAGTAGGGACTGATACAAAACTATCAACTGCCTGACATTGTACATTTTTCTTCCCTTCTTCCTGAAATGCATCTGCTTAGTTCTTATAGCAAAGTCTTGGGACAGAAGAGATTTTTTGTTTTTTTTCTTTCTTTATTCTCAGTTTCATTACCTCTAACCCTATTGTGCTGAAGTATGTAAGTCATTGTTTGCTTCTATTTACAAGGATTTTTGTTTTGTTTTCTTTTGGTATTTGATCTTCCTGCCTCTATTTGTGGTGTATTTTTCCCTAAAGCTATAGACCATCAGTACATATTATCACTTTCTTGAGTATTCACTTTCGAGTAAAAATTAATCTGAGCAAACATTTTTATAAAACAAAATAAATTTATGATATTTAGGATTATCATGTGTTAGAGTGGTAAGAACTTTAGGAAGTTGACCTTTCCAGCACATTCATTTTCTAGATGGGGAAGCTGAGTCCCAGAGAATCTGAGTGACTATAGTGATTTAGCATTTGCAAATTGCACATGTTTCAATAACTCTATGGGGCAATAATCATTTTTCTATTTTTACATATAATGAAACTGGAGACTAAGGCTTAGAAAGGTTCAATGACATCTAAATGTCACACACATAGCTTAAGCAGGACTTCTAATTCTATGTTTTTATATCATACCCTTTTGATTCCTATAGCTCCTCAGGAGAAAAAAAAAAGAAGGGCTGAGCTCTTAAGTTTATGAAATGTAAAGAGATAGAAAGAACTGTTGTGCAGGGAACATGTCGACCCACAGTGAAATTGATTACACTCGTGAAGAACAGTCTACTTTTATATCTCTGTCACTGTTCTTCTGACAGCTGGTGTGGTGCTGATAAGTTGCTGAGGGCATAGATGACACGAAGATTGCTTTAGGCACAAAGCAGCATGAATGAGTCTATTGGTCCTTAAAGGAGACATTCCCATGCAGCTCTAGTACTGTCAGTTGCCATACCCAGGTAGTGGTCAAGATATGCCTTGTAAGTATGTGTGGGTAAGTAAGAAACTTTAGACTAGCTGTCTCTGCTTCATGAGAGTGTTTGCTCTCTGAATTTTAAGGCCAGAAGGAATATATTATATTCCCTCACTTTAATTTTTCTTCTTTTTCTCAGATGTTTTACTGTTAACACTAAGAAACAGCAAGTTTAGGTTGTAAAGTATGTCTGACTGTATGTGTATATGTGTGTATGTGTTGTACTAATTATAGTAAACTCTGGCATAACTTGAGTTCAGGTATAAAGACTTCCCAACTAGTATGTTGTCCTAGTCATGATAGAACCTCCAACAATTTGATAAGAATACCTAAATTGCTATAAACAATGGTTAAGATCTTTATATAACTCTATTCAGTCAAGGTGATTTAATGAAACACAATTATCATTTTTTTCATTTATTCTCATGTAGATTCCAGAAGGTCCAGTTACCTTTTGGGGACTTATCAAAGATAACATTGTTAAGCTATATTATATATTTATTCGAGGTACAATATTTGGCTTGAGCTATGGAATTCAAGCAGTTACCTTACACAAATATATGAATTATATATTTTGCCTTTCATCAGTGAACAAACGTAATCACCACACAATATTTTATCTTGGGTCAAAGGGATAAAACAAGGAGATAACCAGACTTGAGTAGTAGCTCTGTATTATACCAACTGTTTCATATTCATTTATGCCTCAGGAACTTTATCTGTATAATGAGACTAATACTTCCAAAAAAAAGTGTTTACTATATTTTATTCAATTATCAGATTATTTTCTCTGAACTAAAAATGTAAATAGAAATAACTACAAAGATAAACTGCCTGTTTACTCTTCCTTTCTGAAGCAATGACTAGAATTATACCTCTAGCTAAAAATATATCTATCATGTTGGTTATATGTACTTTTGGAGTATAGGAAAATTCAGGACCACAGAAACCAGAAAGTTTGGGTAACTATTAAAACAGAAAATTTCCAACAAGGAAATGGGAATATTGCATTTGTATTATTTATTCAGCTATTTATTTTTGAAAACAACTTTCTCACTGGCATTCCTGACCCTTCATCCCATCCTCTCCTGAAGAAATTATTAAAAAATTAAATATGAAAAATGTAAATTACTGTCACTCCCTTGCTTAAATCTATTTGATGGGTTCATATTTAACTTTGGATAAAGTGCAAATTTCTTAACATGACCTAAATAAGCCTACATGACCAAAACCTAATTCTCCAGCCTCAACTAATGCCCTCTTTCCAATAATAATAAATATTATTAGAAATTATAAAATTAACTTTTGTTTGCATATGTTGTTCCCTTTGCCTGAAACACTCTTCCCAGTGAGCCTCCACTTCATTTCTTCCCACACATCTATCTTATTTCTCCCTTTGCCTTGATAACTCACACTCATCCTTCAAATCTCAACTTAGATATTTATTTCAAAATTTCTCTAGACTATGTTAGTAGCCCTATAACAAACACACCCTCATGACAGCCTATACAGGTCTGTCCAGGAAAAAGTCTAGCCATTGTTAATATAAAGGGAATGCTTGGCTCACATCAGTGTAACCTGGCAGTCAAAGAGAGTGGACTGGAATGCACATGCGTGAACAATGATGACTTCACTGTACTAGTCAGTGGGGACAGTAGATGCCTGTTGAGTGAGCATGTGCACTGTGTGACTGTTGCATTCAAACTGACTGTAGAGCAATGGAACTGCATCAAATTTCACATTAAGCTTGAATATTCTTCTGCAGAAACTATTCAGATAATTCAGAAGGCCACAGCTATGGGCAACTGGTGATTGACAGCTTCATCACAACACACTTGTTCATGAGTCTTGTGTCATGTAGAGTTTTTTGGCAAAACAGCAAATCACCCAAGTGACTCAGCGCCCCCTACAGCCAAGATTTGGCACCCTGTGACTTCTGGCTTTTCTCCAAAGTAAAATCACCTTTGAAAAGGAAGGGATTTCAGACCATCGATGAGATTCAGGAAAATATGATGGTGCAGCTGATGGTGATTGGGAGAAGGTGCTTACTTTGAAGGGGACTGAGGTATCATTGTCCTATGTACAATGTTTCTTGTATCTTGTATTTTCTTCAATAAATGTCTCTATTTTTTTCATATCACATGGCTGGATACTTTCTGCACATACCTGGTAAGTGCCATATTATAGAAAACAATGTATGGTAACTGTTTAATTTAAAATTTTGGTCTGGACTATGAGCTCCTTAAAGGCAGAAAGTATTTACTGTTGTAAGCAGTTTAATATAGTAGCTATGAATGCAGGCTGAAGTAACTGCCAAGCTCCACCTCTTTGACCTTCAGTAGATTATTTAACCTGCCAGTGTCTCAGTTTTATCATTTATAAAGTGAGATAATAATAACTGAATCTATTTTGAAGAGTTTCTAGGGTGATTACATGGGTTAATTCATGCAATGTACTTAAAACAGTGCTAGCCACATCATAAGTACTCCATATGAATTAACTGATATTTGTTTTTATCCACAGTTTTTAACACAATGCCTGGAATATACCACATGCTCAATAAATGCCTGATGAATGAATGAGAGAATAAAGAGTAGAATTTGGTAGGTCTTATTGCTAACCTGTAAGCTCTGTGAGAGTAGGAACACAACCTATCCTTCTCATAATTGAATTCTAAATGCTTAACACAGTTTTCGGCACCATGTAATTCTTTCATCCCTATGAGTCATAGTAATGCATGAAATGAACTATAACTTTGTATACATGTTTCTTATATTGCAATAATTGCAGAAAATTCTATTTAAAATCTCAATAAATAAATTTTCAAAATCAAACAGGAATGTGGAAGCCAAATCATTCCCTGTAATTCATTGTACTAGATATTTTATAATCACTAGAAATTGAATCAGATTATAGTTGGTTCTCAGTGAAACTAGTCTGCAGTATAACTCAAAGAAAAATAAAAGGCAAAACATGAAGAAGAAAGAAGCCCCCAAAAATTCTTTCCTGCCTTTGAAAACATTAAAGCCATTACTTCCAAAGTGCTACTTTCAAGTGAATACCTCCACTGATTAGTACAAGTTAGCCCTGATGAAAAATGACTTTGAAAGTTGGATTTGCACTTCCCAGCTGAGCCAGTAGTGCTCAGGGAAGTAGTGATCAGAACTGTTCTTCTCTGCACAAGTATATGTATGAAAAATGCACAGTCCTTGACACAGCCTAAATAGAAGATATCTAGGAGTTTGCATTCTAGTGCTACAGCTTCTTAACCCTGTAATCCTGAGAAAGTTATTTGACCTCTCTAATCCTCTGAGTTTTTACCTGTGAAATAGAAATAAGATCAATGTCACACGATGTAATGTAATTTCAGTAAATAACAAATATATTCATGTATATAAAGTGTATAGCATGATGCTTGGCATACAGTAGGTACTCAATAAATGGTAGCTATTTTTGTCATTATGGGTTTTAAACCTTGACATCTTAATTTGTGGATGGGATCATCTAAGCAGGACTACAGTACTCATTTGCCAAATGTAAATATTTAGCACCTTGGTGACCTTTTTCAGGAGAGTCTTTCTCTGTTAATACCATGAAGAGTCTCATATCACCATATTTCAATAGAATATTAGAACCTTGGCTGTTCAACTTTCTAGCTCTGTGACCTTGGCCACAGTTACAAGTTACTTATAACCTCTTTGTTCCCTAGTTTCCTCTTTCTTAAAATGTATATTGTAATGGCATCTAGCTCATAGGTTTGTTGTGAGGATTAAATGAAATTGCATACTATAGCCTTAACAAGAGACCCAGCACATTATACAAACTTTACAAATGTTAGAAATGATAATGACACAAAAGACTCATCCCTGACCCTTGCAATCTACTTGCTATTCTTTTGGTATAATGAATTTAAGACTCATATGTAATTATAAGTATAATCTCAAGAAGAAGACTGTACTAAGTGGAAAAGAGTTTCTCCATTTATTAAACACCTAGTATATCCAAAACACCCTTCTAGGTGTTTTATAGACATTACTTTCATCTTCACAGTGAGCAATGAAGTGTGGTGAACATGATTATTCTCATTTTAAAAGTACATTAAGATACCTTGGCTGGGTTGCTCAGGTAGAGTATTATCATGTACACCAAAATGTTATGGGTTCAACTTCCGGTCAGGGCACATATCTAGGTTGCAGATTTGATCCCTGGCTAAGTGCATCCAGGAGGTAACTGCGTTTTTCTCAGGTGAGGAATACAATTAATTAATTAAATTTTGGAAAATAAAAACCCATTATATTTTAAGAAAGCAATCCAAGAACACACATCTAAGAAATGGACTAAGAAATTGGCAGAATTGGGTTCTAAGCTCAGGTCTGTCTGACATCAAAGCCTGTGTTCCTTCCACTACATCTGTAATTTGTCATTATGAATTTATCTACTACATTAGCTTGCTGTCATCAGTATGACAGACTGGCTCCCAGGATAAGACATAGGACAAGAAAGTTCAAGAAGGAAGGAGAACAAAAGAAAACAGATCAAACATGGCTTGACCTGAGGCCAGTCCCATCAAGGCTCTAGTCTTTGGCACTTTTGTCTAGTTGCCTCAAGGTACACTGGTTTTGCTTGTGTTTTTTGCCCTAGGTTTCTATTAATTTCCCAACCTATGAAAACTTGTTCTAAATCTCAATATTTTAATTTCCATAGCACTGTGTGAAATGTTCTCAGTTTCTTCCTTGCTCTGCTTGTTGACTTGCTTTTCTTTTCTTTTTTTAATTCATATAGATCTTTCTTTCACTTTTCCATTACAGAGCATTTTCTGCTTTCCTCTATTGACCTAATTCTCCATTACCTGCACATCTGGTAATAAATGTACATCTCTATCCAGTAGGCAGTAGAGGGAAAAAACAGTACCATTCAGGGGTAGAGGGTACTATTTAAATGAAGCATATGGACAATTTGTCTTTGTTTTTCTTTTGTCATTATTTCATCTGCTTTTCCATCAGTTCTCTTACCACTGAAGAAAATATTTATTTATGTTTCAATTTTTCCATTAGAGTTCAAAGTCCACTTATCCCTTCTTACATTCTAGATGTGTAGGCTGATTTGTGACATCATGGTACAGCCAGACAGAAACCGCAAAGTTATGCATACTAAATAGATGTACAATGGAGAAGGTGCCAGAGCAAGGTAGTGACTCAGGAATGCAACATCAAGGAAATTGAAGTATTTCTGAAAATTCTAGAACCCTAGGAATTGGATAGTGGACTTACTGAAGTACTTAGGAGGCTCTAGGCCATCTGAGTATCTCTGAAAATTCACACCAAACAATGATGTGCTTGTAAAGTTCCTTCAGGAGAAAAGCAAACAAGACAGTCAGCCTCAAGTTGAATTTTAAACCTTCTTTCTTAAACTACTTTTGCAGCCTTCCCCAGTAGTCCCCAATGCACTTCTAATTGAGGTACAATTCAGAGAGAGAAAGAAGTTTTTCTTTATTCCTTGATCTTCAAATTTCTCCTTCCATCACTATGGATCCCACTTAGTTAAGCTGAGTTAACAGGAGGAATAAAGAGACTAGGTGAGGAAACTTATTTTCAAAACTTCAGGAAAGTAATAGGTCAGATTTGACACTTGCAATGTGGTATATCTAGATACATAGCTGTCCCAGATCAAGGTAGAGCTTGAGAAAAAATCGACGAGTAGGACAAACCTATTAAGAGGTGCAGTCCTGTTTATTTTTCTGTTCCCTAGTGTAATGATGTGTTTGTTTAAATTTATGTTTTTCCTTTATTACAGCCAGTCATGACTATCAGTTTAAAAAAACATGAATTTTACTAACACAAGTGAATTGCATACTTCCATTTTCTGAAGAACATTCAGCTTTAATCAATATTTTCACAGTATCAGACACCTTAAGAAGAAAGCATGTATGATCTAAGTAAAGTTTATGCAAATTATTATTCTACACAAAAGAACTATAAACATGACCCTAATAGACTCTAAATTAATTACTAATTGTTACCCTTTGTTCTTGGATATTAGTCAAGATTATCCTTTGGCCAGGACAGCTTTTTAATGAAAACCACTAAATTAAAAATAGTCAAACAGATTTTTCTGCCTGACTGGCAGCCAATTCTTTTTAAGGACATAACCAATCTCTTCCCTAGTATGAGTCAGAAACTTGACAACACTCTTCTCCCATCACCTTTCCACATTCATGACCATATTTTTTTTTTGCTTTTTTCCCCCATGTCAAAGCCAAAACCATCTTTTAGCATCTTATATAGCCCTACTCTCAAACATGAAGATGAGAAAAAAGGTTACCATTAAGAGACCATGGTCAATGGCTTTTTGCCTCTGCCTGCAAGGAAGGTTCCAGAAACAGTAGGATTGTTCCTGGAGCTAAAAGGTAAAAACAAAGAATTGTATGTGCATTGTTAATGTAGAAACATTTAAGCGTGACTTCTGTTTTTCTTTATTCCACATTAGCCTTCCATATTCAACCAGATGTAATTTACTGCAATTTTTCAATGTGGTAATATGATGGAAACATATATTATGAAATGGCAACTTGGAAACTATTAAATAAACATGAACAAATAGTTTATATACCTTTTATAAAGAGATTTTCCACATACTTAAAGAGAACTAAGTCTATGTACTTATATCCTGTATATGGTTTTTTTCCTTTTTATTTACATTTTAAGCAACGTAAGTATATTTATTAATATTTTGCCCTTCACGATCTGTTTTTTAAAATTATTTTTTTAATGGAATGACAGAGTGCTGGTGAGGTTACCACTGCTATTGCAATGTACCCTGACTTACGAAAGTGAAATAGTGCTCTTCTATCAAGCCATGTGTAGCCCAACTTAAAACTTCTTGATACCACTGTTTCATATGTTCAATAGATTATGTGATATAAGCATAACAGATAACCAATCCTCAAATTCCTACTAAGCCTTCAAGATACATTTCCAAAGATTCTTTAATGAAACTATCTTGGCAACTTTTCTTTAAACTTAAATACATTTTAAAATACAAAGGTTAAAAACAAGAGAAAAATGGACTGGACTATTTTTATTAGGTTCCAGATGTTAACTTAAATTGTATGGGAAAGAAATTTTATTCATTATGACTCATTCTGATGAACAGAAACAGAGGTTAGGAGAAGGCCTGGTAAATAATTATAACACACAGTGAGGAAGTAGTGGCTAAATGGAGTATCTAGTGTCCATATAAATGATCACTGAGTTTTTTCTATCACTGTTGTAACAAAGCAACACAAAAGTGGATAGACAACAACGGTTTATTATCTGACAACTCTGTAAGGCAAGAACCCAGGTGGGCCTGGCTGAGTATTCTGCTTAGTGTCTAACAAAACCAAAATCAAAGTGTTGGCCATTAGCTTTTCAGGAGGCATTAAGGGAGAATCTGCTTCCAGGACCAGATTGTTGGCAGAATTCAGTTCCATGCAGCTATTGGACAGTACCTATTGCCTTGCTGGTTCTCAGCTAGGGGTTGTTCTATGTAAGCTTCTAGGGTCCATTCATAGTTCTTGGCTCATGACTTCTTTTTTCTTCAATGCCAGTAATGATGCAGTATATGGAAAACTTCCATGTTGCTTCAAATATTTCTCATTTCCCTTTTTGCCCTTTTCTTCTGCTTTTAAGGGCTTGTGTGATTAAATTTTTCTATACCATCTACTCCCAGATAATCCAGTATAATATCCCTATTTTAAAATCAACTAACTAGTAACTTAACCATGGCAAAGTTCATTTTGTCATGTAAGGTATATACACAGTTCTGGTGTTTATTGAATGAAATCTTTTCAGAGACTGTAGCTACCACAGGCTTTCAGCTTAGGCACATCCTAAAGTCATATACAGTGCAGTCTCTTCCAGCATTGACTTCACTTTTCTTTCACTAACTCCTAACAAGCATGATGATCTTATCAGATGTAAATGCAACCAAGAGAACTCCACTGAGCTCCATTTCCCATAATGCCACTGCATTCGAGCAAACATCGAATATCTATTAAGCATCAAATTATCTTAAAGTACCCAAAGTATGAAAGACTCTAAAAATTCATTTAACTGTAAACGACTATGTTAATAGCTTCTTATTTCATACAACTCTTGAAAATAGTGCGTATGTGGGTGTAGAGAAGGAGAATTTCAAATAAAGCCTCTGTGCTCACAAAACTGGGTACATTAATAAGAGAAAGAACTATCTCTGAGCTAAAACCTTGTGCAATCAAAAGTGTGGGAGGGAGATACACAATGTTTAGCATTTCCCGTAAACCTAAACACAATTAACTACCTTCTTTACAGGGTAATTCAAAACTCAGGAGCCTACCCTGGAAGAAGACAAGTGATAGCACTAAAAGGCTTTTTGTAAATCCATTTGTCAAAGTAAAAACAACCAAAAAAGCTCTAATCTATCCTTTATGAATTACTTCTGTAATTAATTTTTCCTCCAGTTTTTAATGAACTGGCTGTAAAAACTGACTACAAGACTAGTCTACTGACAGAATAAAAAATATTACAAAACATATACAAAACACAAGAAATCACAGCACTATCTCCTCCAAGGATGTTCCAAAGTACTAATCCCAATGATATCTGTACCACATAGCTCAGCCATACAATGTCTGCATTTTGAAATGTAAATTGATTCAGTGAATCATTTAAATTTACTTTAACTGAATTTTATTAATACTTCTATAAAAGGCTTAAGAATATGAAAGATTAAAATTCTTTTAACTCTCCTCTGGAACAACAATACATTTGTTCATTTGCAAGGCTTTTTCTATCAACAACTGCAATTTGCCTGTCCATGTGCTTTTGGAAGAAACTTTCACTTAATGACTACTAAGTAATATGGTTTGTCAGGGAAAAGAATCTTCATTACCATTGCAAATCATTCACTTGCAGGAAAACTTTGTCCACTTCAGTTCCACAGTTGTTTTTATCTTAAATACCAACCCATGAATGTTCTGTATCTCAGCAGGCATGTTTACTTAACTCAACACATTAGTTGTCTTAGACGATTAAGGGATATTTTCTTGACTCTCATGAGAATATCATTTTTCCCTTTGTGTGTGTGATTGGCACTCTAGTTTTCCCCACATTGCTTTCTTTAACCCTAAAATCAGAAATGACTTCTTAATGTGCTCTATGTATTTTACACACAGTTAATATTTCTTCTACCCCAACACTTTCCGAATATACACATTTAAAGACAATGACTTTGCTATGTTTGTACCCTATAAATAGCAATGATAAATCTCAGTTACACTTTGAAATTGTAGTGTCTGTTTCCAGCTGTGCATATGAATGTTTCTGATCAGGACGTATGTTCCAGTATATTTATTTTTAATACTAAATTACATCCTTCATAAGCCAACACCAAATGTGAAATGATCAGTTTTTATCTGCAGACACATGTTAACTGCTTGTTAATACTTCCATTCTTGTACCTTTCTTGATAGAGCTCTCTGATAGTTCCCTTTGCCTGTTGTCTGGGGGAAAACATGAAACTTAGAGGTTTCTCACTGAAAGAGGGTGTGCCTGCCATACTTCCCAAAGTGAGGTACCTTACCAAGTGAGGTACCTCTGCCTCCCCAAGTGGGACATTTTCATGTGCTTCTCTGAAGAACCATAGTAGATTTTGAGAAAGCTGCATTATTTAAGAAAGAGATTTAGATTTGAAAATTGAGCCAGACGTACTCCCTTAGGTTATTCAAAAGATTATCAGTACACAGAATACAAAATGGATTTGAAACAACTTCTAATGTGATTTCATATTGTTTAAAGAAAAAAACAACAAAATAAAATCTACAATACAGCATCCAATGGAAGAACATACTTAAAACTCACCCACAGTATTTGCTCATTTATTTCCTATTCTCTAACCAGTCACTCATGGAGACTAAGAACTACTTTTTTCTCCAACTTGTACGCTATTTTTTACTAAACAAATTGAATTTTGGTTATTTTTATAACCCAAGACTTTCAGCATTCTTCTCAGAAAGACTTACAAAACATAGCAATGAGAACATGTATAGTTTTATGAATGGTTCCACAGAGAGCATAGAGAGCAAAATGAAAAATAAATAATGGATTGCAAACTGAATGGTAAGTAAAAATGGTGGAAGCGATTATTATTATTATTATTATTATTATAAAGGGTATGAACTTAGATAGTATCTATTGCTAATGTTATTTACACATAATATAAGTACAAGACTACAGGGCCTAATTTGTGGATGCATTGGATATTTATAAGCACTATTAAATAGCTTGTTTTCTAAAGCAACAACTCAAGAGTTTTTTAGTTGTAAATGTATATTGATTTCTTTTGATAAGGAGGAGGAAATGGTTGGATCGTTGATAGTTTGTGAGTAGAAGCTTCTAAACTTTAAGTTAAGTAACCCCAGCAGCAAAAGTTAGCTTTAAATAAATACAATATTTATTACTTTGATACATTGATAAATTTACATTGATAAATCTTTTAAGTTTACATTGATAAATCTTTTTCATTTGACAAATTTATGTCCGTTATAAGATCTAAATTTAATTTTTTAAATCATAGTCATATTATTCAGAAGAATGCTAAATCCAGATATTTAACTTTGTTTCATTTGAAAATTCAGTATGTTGAGTATGTAAGAATGATACTTGCTGAAGTAATTCCCATATATGATAACAGTCTAAAATTTTTTCAGTGTCTAGTGGGTGAGAGTGATATGGACAATGATTTATTCAAATATTACAGTTTTCTAACAAGCACTTAAAATCTAACATTACCCAAACTGAACCCTTGATTTCCCTCTCTTCCAAAAAAAGTTTTAAGTCTTCCCTATATAAGTAAATACCACCATTAGCTTAAGCAAAACATAAACTTTATTACTGATTTATCTTCCTTAACACATCTCACCTTCTAATGCATTAACAAGTCTTGCTTACTCTACTCCAGAAGATAAATTGAGTCAGACCGTGTGTCTTGTTGTCTACCATCTGATCCAAGCCACCATAATTTCTCACTTGGAATATTGTAACTGAACCCTGAATATTCTCTCTACTTCCATGTTTGACTCCCTATATTCTAATCTCTATAGGATAAAAGTAATATTTTTAGAAGGATAATTCACATAGCACTCTCTTATTCAAATTACACTAATGGCTTCCATTACCATTGTATATAGAATAAAATCAAGCTTCATAATATTGAAGGCCCTAAAAATCTAATTTCAGCCCATTTCTTAAATCTTATTTTATAATACCCCTACTCACTACACTTCAACTGCAATAGCCTTCTTTACATTTTTCAAATGCCCATGCAGATTACAACCATGCAGTTTTTGCACTTTTCTTTCCCTTTGCCTATAACCCTCTACCTCATATCTTCACAGAGCTGGTTCCCTTTTCTATTCCAGTTCAAGCTTAAATGTTAGCTTCTCATATACACTTACTCTAATTACTCAATCTAAAGTAGCTCTTTCTTCTTTCTCATTTAATCCTTACCACATTTTTTATGAAAGTTAGAGAGCAGAGTCATTGTCTCTCTGGTTAGCTGCTATAACTTCAGTCTAAACTATTATTGGACACATAGTAGTTACTCAAATCTTTGTTTAATAAATATGTTTGCTTTAGTTAAATTTCATTGTTATTTACTTTGTGTTTGGTGTTGTTGTAATTTCTTTTTAATTTTAAATCATACTAAGATAGTTAAACTCATTTTTAAAAAGCTTTTGTTGTCCCCTCTGGCCCAGATGCCTGGACCCACCTTGTAATCTGGTGTGTGAAACTGGTAAATAGTTAAAAAGAATATTGATATAGACACAGACACTATGTATACTCCAAATGTAGCTGCTTTTAGTAAACCTTCTCAAAGATTTTCTCTTTTCATTGAGGACATGATTTTATCTCGATTACTCTGAGCTGGTGATTACATGTATATGGGGAGATACATTCCAAACTCAAATTTTCCCTTTTGAGCCTGATTTTTTTAGATTTTGGGTTTTGTTTCTTTTTAAGATTAGACTCTTTAGTTAAAATGAATCATGTTAGTATATATTATGACATATTACAGACATTATCAGGTGAGTAACAACTCCGCTTGATCTAGGAAAATAACTTCTCTTCTTTGTAACTCCATTTTCTCATCTTTAAATAGAGTTGGAATACATAAACCTTAAGATCCCATTTTTCTCCATCATTCTTTACTGTTTCAGAGGCCTTCCCATTCCCTTGGAAGTCTTTCATATAACATGGGTGACATTCTACTAGAATGAAGAAGAATCAATGTAGCAGTCACTCAGCTTAGTAAATGCTTATTAAAGTATACGTAGCAAGATTGTTGGACAGATTAAGAATAAATTGTTCCAAACAAGGGGAGAAAAGATTCAATAAATGGTGTTGAAACAACTGGGTAGCTATCTGGAAATAAGTTAAAGTTGGATCCCTACTTCATATCCTACCAAATAATAAATTCCAAATGGATGAAAAATTTAAATTTGTGAAATCAAACTCTAAAGTTACTAGGAAAAAATGCAGAAGCTTTTTAATTATAGTGTAGTAAAGGCATTTCTAAGGTAAACAACTCCCCAAATAATAATTTAGAAGTCAAAAGTTAAAAAACTGATAAATACAACATTAAAATTCTAAATATATGTATTAAAAATAAAGTCAAATAACAACAAATTATGGAAAACATGTATAATTCATATTACAATTAAAGTTCTAATTTCCTTATTACCTAAAGAATTTCTACAAATCAATAAGGAAATGTATTTATGGATCACAGATATGATCACGTTTATGAATCTTGAATCCTTTTGCCAAATTGCTTTCCAAAAGGTAGTACACCATATGAGACTCAATTTACACCATGTGAGACTAACCATTAAGAGTTAGCATTAATTTTTTAAGTGGTGCTTGGGTTGTATCATTTGCATCTTCCTGATTCTTCCTTTGTGAGTTATTCTGTCTCTGTGCCTCTAATGAGGTCTTAATTTTCTTGAAACTCTGTGTGAGGTCTTTGAGTAATAAAGATATTTCCTTTCATATCAAAAAAAGGAAATAAACAATAACCCAATAGAAAATTATAAAAATATATGAATAAACATTTAACAGAAATGAAAATTACAAGTAGTTTCAGATATGAAAGAGCTTTCAGCCCTATTCATGATTGAATATATATATAACAAGACGCTATTTACTATTTTTCACCTCAAAGATTGGCAGAGCTTAAAAAGTATACTGTTGAAGGTTTGGGAAAGTACTCATACATTTCTTTCTGGTGGCAGTATAAATGGGTACAACATGTATGAAGGGTAAGTAGTCTATGACCACAAAAATCACAAATACATATTGTGTTATCCAGGATACTATAGAGAAATAAAACCAATAGGAGATTATATATATATATATATATATATATATATATATATATATATATTCACACACACACATATATGTGTATACATACACACACACACACACACACACATATATATATACGTATGCACGCACATATACATGTATATATATACACTTATGTGAGAGAGAGAGAGAGAGATAGAGATTTATTCTAACAAATTGACTGATGCTATTACGAGGCTGAGAAGTCCCATGATGTGCTATCGACAAGCTGGATACTCAGGAAACCAAGAAAGTTGTTGGTACAAATTCTAGTCCAAGTCCAAATGGCTTAGAATCAGGAGTGTTAATGGATGCCCAGCAACATTGGGGAGGGTAATCTGCTTTTCTCAGCTCATTAATTCAAATGCTAATCTCTTATGTAAATACCACCACAGACATACTCAGAAATAATGTTTAACCAGGACTCTGGGCATTCCTTGGCTTAACAATTTGACACATAAAATACATCATCACACACATATTTTTGACATCAGTTATATTTCTAAATATATATCCTACAAATATGCTCACACATGTACACAATTAACTATGAAAATAGACATTTCTAGCAGCACCCTTTGTAATAGCCATTCAGAAACATAAATTATATTTTTAAAACAGGAAGAATGAAAGAAATGCCTGTTATGAAACTGCCTTAGGCAAAATTGAAAATGCAGATAATCAAAATTCTTTCCCTACATTTGTCCTTCTCTATCATTTTAGTACTGTCCTCTTCCCCAAGGCCTCCTTCCCCACATTCCGGATTCTGTCTTTTTCCTATACTTCTCCCAAAACAAATAGTTACTTGTCTTGTGGTTCATTTATTTAGGGCCTTTATAGGTGATTAAGAGTCATTGATTTATATATATATATGGAGATATATATGGATATATATATACATATATATATATACACATATATATGTGTGTGTGTGTGTGTGTGTGTGTATATATATATATATATATATATATATATATATATATATATATACACAGTCTGTCTAGAAAAAGCCCAACCGTTCTTAATATAACAAGAATGGTTTCTTCAACATTGATGTAACCTGGCAGACAAGGAAAGTGAGATGGAACATGCATGCATAGACAATGACAATTTCACTGTACTAGTTAGTGGGGGTGGTAGACACCGTTGAGTGAATGCGTGTGCTGTGTGGCCATCATATTCAAAATGACTAAGTGAGTAGAGCAACAAATCTGCCTCAAATTTTGCGTTAACCTTAAACGTTCCTCCCCAGAAAGCATTTGGATGATTCAGAAGTCTTTTGGGGATGATGCAGTGAGTGCAGCACAAATAGAAGTGTGGCATGAATGCTTCAAAGATGGTCAGGAATCTGTTGAAAGTGATCCATGTTCTGGAAGGCCTGCAACAAGCAGAACACCTGAGAACATTGGCCATGTACGGGCTGCAATCAACAAACAGCAGCAACTGACAATGTGAGAACTAGAAGCTGATCTGGGGATTCCAAAAACTACTGTGTCTGAGATTTTGGTGCAGGATCTCCGCATGAAACATGTCATGGTAAAATTCGATCCGTGGCTTCTGCTACCAGAGCAGAAGGAACAACATGCTGCAGTTGCTAATGATGATTCAAACTGCTACCAAAGAACCAGATTTCCTCAAGAAGGTCAAAACCAGAGATGAATTATAGGTCTACAGCTATAAGCCAGAAATTAAGGACCAGTCATCCAAATGGAAGTCACCTGGCTCTCCATGCCTAAAGAAGGTGTGACAAAGTCACAGCAAGATCTAGACTATGTTAACTGTGTTTTTTGATTGGGAAGGTGTTGCCCATCATGAGCATGCCCCTGCATGGCAAACGATTAACAAAGAGTACTACCTCAATGTTCTTCATCAGTTGAGAGATAAAACACAATGAAAATGGCTGCAGCTATGGGCAACTGGCGATTGACAGTTTCATCACCACAATGCACCCACTCATGCATCACGTCTCGTGCAGATTTTTTTGGCAAATCATCAAATCACCCAGGTGACTCAGCCTCCCTACAAGCCCAGATTTGGTGCCCTGCAACTTCTGGCTTTTCCCAAAACTAAAATCACATTTGAAAGGAAAGAGATTTCAGACCATCAATGATGTTCAGGAAAATATGGTGGAGCAGCTGATGGCGATTGGGAGAACTGTGTGATGTCCCAAGGTGCCTGGTTTGAAGGGGACTGGTGTCACTGTCCTTCTTGTGTCTTGAATTTTCTTCAATAAATGTCTCCATTTCTGATATTACATGGCTGGATACCTTCTGGACATAGAATTATATAAATATATGTGATATAGATATAGATGTGTATGTGTGTGTGTGTATGAATTTTTTCCCTTTTCCAATCCAACCTTTACAATACCAAACTAACCTTAGAATATATTGCCTAAAACATTTCAGAGATTCCTAATAAACTATAAACAATTAAGTTAAAGAAAAGTCATGTGTTCTAATTTTCACTAAACTATTCATGGCTGACAATTTGATCTATTACTCCTTCCAGCTAATTTTTATACTTAAACTAAAACTTTGTTCCAAAAGTAACAACATGAGGAGTTTTACATTATAGAGGAAGGGTGGTGGTCTCTCCTCTCTCCCTTACCATCATTTCAAAATAAATTAATATAGCGCACACCTCAAGACCTTAACATATATCATCTAGAATTTGAGTGTTGTAAGTAAAAATTGTTACCTGACATGTGCCTGGAAAGTATCTTGTTAATATAGAGGCCTGATGATTGGTGGAATACAAAGAGAAAGTAATGCACTGTGAGTAATTCATGTTTTCACCAATGGCAGGAAAAGTTGCATTTTCTTATGGGCCATATGTGGCCCTGACAAAAGTAACCAGTTGTGAGTTACACTATAAAAGGATACTAATTAAAAAGGACTTCTGCCCTGACTGGTGTGGCTCAGTGGGTTTGGCAACAACCTGGAAACTGAAAGGTCACTGATTTGATTCCCAGTCAGGGCACATGCCTGGGTTGCAGGCCAGATCCCCAGTGGCAGATGTGCAAGAGGGCAACCTATTGATGTTTCTCTCACACATTGATTTTTCTCTCCCTCTCTCACCCTCCTTTCCTTTCTCTCTAGAAATAACTAAATAAAATCTTTTAAAAAATAAGTAAAGAAGACTTCCTGCTGAGTTTAATGTGATCCCAGCCAAGATCCTGGAGGTATCCTGCAGGAAATTATACCTGGATCCCCTTAGTTGGAGAACATCAGAGAAACCCACAAATGTACTCAAGAAGGAATTAGCATTTTGAATAATGGCATACACAGAGGCATTAATTTCAGATGACATCAGTACTGGTCAACTAAGTCCTTTTTGGTCCAATGTGTGTGCTTTCTTCTACAACTCCAATCTTAGGGGAGTGAGAGCAAGTCTCATCTGTTTCTCCCTTAATTATCTATTTATTTTAATTCTCATTTGTTGATTGACCTTGAAAGTTAGCATTACCAAGGATTCTGTCCATGCCTTTTGATTTTTACAAACTACACATTTTCTTAGATCTCATCCATGTCCACAGTTTCAATTAACATGTTTTAATTATTTTTATAACATTTTTACTAATCTATGAGATTTTATTTTTACATATTTACCAACTATCTTTCTCCACCAGAGTCCTAGTGTCAAGGACTCTGCTGGCTCTTCAGCACCAAGCAAAATGACCTATATAAGGATATAAGAAGTTATTTTGTCAGTCACTCAATGAGCAAAGCTGTGATAAACACTTGGGACACCGAGGTAAACAAGGCATGGCCCTTACTGTTCAGGAATTAACTACCTAATAGAGGAGAAAGACACATATAAAAAGATAATTGTCACATAATTGATTAAAGTTAATGCACACTGTGTTTTTAGAAAAGATGTGACAATCTTTGTATGGAACAATCATGGGAAGCTTCAAAGAGGAATTTTATGGTAGCTGTATCTTAGAGAATAAATAAGAAATTTATGAGGTGAAAAAAGGAGATAGCACTCAGATGCTGTTGGTCAACCTAACCAGGCACAGAGATATTGTGTGTGTGTCTAAGTCTTTTTTTAAAGATTTTATTTCTTTATTTTTAGAGAGGGGAAGGGAGGGAGACAGAGAAGGAGAGAAACATCAATTTGTGGTTGCCTCTCACATGTCCCCTGGGGACCTGGCCCACAACCCAGGCATGTGCCCTGATTGGGAATCAAACCAGCAACCCCCTCGTTTGCAGGCGAGCACTCAATCCACTGAACCATACCAGCCAGGGTATGTGTGTGTATGTCTTTATGTGTTTGTCTTCATAAATGTCTCAAATAAAATATGTTGATTCTCTTTTTACATACATTTCCTTTTACCATTAACTGACCATCTGGGAAGTTGCTCCCTCTTGAAAAGTCCCCATCACATCACATTTTCATGACAAAAATTTTGGAAGAAGGAGAATAGGGCAAAGACAAGGGGTTATGGAGGCAAGTCACATTCTGTTACTTAAATTAAAAGTGATCCCTCCTGCCTTTTTCATTGTGGTAGATTGTGCTAGGACCTGGAATCCCTTTACATGTTACTCAGAAAAACAACCCAAAATATTAAATGCTGGCTGTTATGCTGGATTACTGTGCTTCTCCAATAATTCTTTTACTTTTTTTGTTACTCAGCTTCCTCATCTAGAAAATGGGAATAAAATCACTAGTCTCTGTTTTTCCCTCACCACTGCTTAATATATAGGCATGATATTGTGTTCTTCAGGATTCTGTAAGATATTTCAGAGACTCTGGAATTTATTTTGACACTTGAAGGACAAAACCTTTCAATGTGTTACTAATACAGATTATATAAAATATTAACTGTTCTTTTAGATTATACTTCCTTCCCAAAATAGACTATCATTTGATCTTTTCTATTTAAATATTGTACTCTTCAAATGAATTGAGCCAGATATACTAGAGTCTCTTGATACATTTATTTGAGTTCTGTTCTGTACTTTAGCTGAATTTTTGAAATGGGTCATTTCCCAGTAGACAATTATAATAAAAATATTCCATCCTCAAATAACAAGTACATTTAGATACCAGCCAATATTAATTTTTAAGGGAAACCCAATTGTGGGCTTTATGGGTGAAAAGTTTCTGAATTCCTTATATTTTAAATGTAGTTATGGTTGTTTAAGCTGCCATAGTAAGCCCTGTTAATGACACACATAATGTTGTTTCCTTTGCATTGGGTTAGTAGAAAATATGTATTATTCTCCAGATTTAGTGGAAGACATTTAGTAAAAAGATATGAGTTGAAAGCCACAGTATTTTACCCTAGTGTATGAGTAGGTTGTTTGTTTATTGGCAAGATTCAGGTGCAGTTGTATCTTGTTTTTGCATTAGCAACTTAATTTGGTTTACATTTTCCCTGTGAATACACAGGATATTATTCATTAATTAAGATGTAATTGTAAAGTCACCATAATTATCTAACAAATGTGTTAATTAGACCCTCTCTAAATTACAGTGTAATCACTTTTACTTCCTTTGGAAACATGTTCTTGAGATGTAAATGGGCTCTGACACCCATGTTTGGCTCCCTTTGTGAAAAGTTTATAAGCACAGTAACTTTCCCATTTTACCCCAATTCACCTGAATGCAAACCTTAGAGTAAGGATTGGGATTTAGTAGAGTTGTAAATGGGAAGGAGTCATGGCTAAGGCCAAAAAATGCTTATCAGCCAATGCAATCCTAGTAAATAGCAGTCTGAAATTTCCCATGTTCTAACCAAGGAAGGAACACAGAATATCCACTCAAGAACCCCTTCTCAGTTGCTCAGTAGTGCCTGATAAATAAAGAAGCCTGTCTTTGATGACACCTCCCTATGCATGCCTGCCTTCTTCACCCCATCCAATACTCTCTAAAATGTTGAATGACCTCATACTGCTCTTGGATACCCATTGAGAACCTTTTTCCTGGCCTTCCCTTCCCAATTACCCCATATTCCAGACCATTTTTTCTCTTTTCTGTTCTTTGACTCATAAGGATAACATTATGGACAATAACAACAATTCCTCCATCTCCACAATTCTTAAAACATTTTCTCTTTAGGACCTTCTGCATCACAACTCAAAGGAATGATGCTAATTGCAATATTTATAGGCTCTTATGGTAAGCACAACCTACAACTCAGGAAACTGCCTACTTGCTATATGCAATGAGTAAATGCTACTGGGTTCCTCATTCATTTTCTCTACATCCTGAAAAGGGTTCTTTTTTTTTCTTTTATTTCTTATTTTTCAGGTCTTTACCTTTTGGGGTGTAAAATTACGTTCATACATTCTGACCCAAAGTTGAAAAGCAATTACCAGAGAACAAAAAAAGTTCTCACAGACTACCTGGACTAAAAATGGCATAGGTTCCATCCCAAGGGACAACTTTATTCTATTGATATTGCCTGTTTTATAGTATTAGGATTCTGAGGACTTCTCTGGGTTCAATGGTAAAGAATGTAATAACTGATAAGCATTCTCTACCATTGGCATGAAAATGAGAAGAGGAAGCCTGCGTGTAAAGGATTTTGTGTATTTTTTCATTCCATTTTTTACCAGGGATATGTCAATAAACCTGCTATCTTTCTGCATGATGAAATACAAATATGATTGGAGATATGAACATATTGGACCTTAGAGATGGCACCAACAGATGAGTCATTTATTCTACTTCTCTCGTCCCCCTGAAACTCTTTCCGAGCTCTTCACAATTTATAACAATATACTCTAGTAGGGCAAATGTTATACCTAGGTCGTTTTGGTGGTGGTTTGAAGCAGCAGCCAGAAGTCTTATTTTTGGAATTGCCACCATTAAAGTCACTTGTTTCCTGTGAAGGTAGTGAACATGTTGTAACAAAATGTAATTATGTTCCTTGCACAATGGAACACATAAAGTTCTCATTAACAACCACTGTTGACATTGGTGATATTATCAGATTAGCTACTATTATATACTGGTAGGCAAAACCAGGCATTGGAGGGAGGAAGGTATTTTGCTGTAGAACAAAAGTAAATAAAAGTGTTATAGTTGGGGGCACATTCCAGGAAATACATATCTTGGTGTGAGAGTTCTAGACACAAGAGACACTAGAACACAAAGAGCATTGGTCAAACATCCCAATGTCAAATATATTCTCCTCCACAGGTAGAAAGTTTTGAAACAGATAATACTATGTACTGTGTGTTTGTACGTGTGTAAGAGATAGTTAAGACAGAAATCAAGAAAAACTGAAAGAGAATAAGACAAAGGTGTATCACTTTATTAGGCATCTAGCCCTACTTTCATGACTTTCCTGCCTTCTGGATGCCACACCTCAAACTTTATTCCCAGTAAATTGCTCCTAGATTGCACTCCTCCTATTCAATAAATGTTTGTTTTGTGTTCTATTGTATCTGAAAAGTCTATATAAACAAAGATGCAAGTGGTTGATGGTGGTCTAATAAACAACTGGCTTAAGCCAATGTCCCACCAAAACTGGACAAGGCTAAGGAGAAGGTGGCTGGAAACAAGTCAATAAGAATTCAAAAATGAGGGGCAAAACTAGTACACAAAATAGCAAAAATTGAAAAAAAGAGAGAATTGTGAGTAAGAAACCAAAAACTACATGTATAAACAGCAAGAATGTAACTATATAAAGGACATGCAACTAAGGTCCTGAAGATAACCAGGCCACCCTGATAAAACTCTTTGTACAGTGAAACCACAAGGAAGGAAATACAAAAAATTTAGCCATCAGTGTTTGGGTGTTGGTTACAGTGGGAGCTAGATAAACAGGAAGGTGATAAAGTGGTGAGCTCTGCTACCTAGAAACAGGATGTGCATGCAAACTGGCCTCATTCTTTAAAGGTCATCTTCAGTGCTTTCTCTCCTTCCTTGTGAAAGTTTCACAGAACTAACATAAGTCTTTTTAGAAGCCCTAAGACGGGAGTGATTATGTTGCTTTCTCCTCCATACAACTCAAAATTTAAAAAAAAAATCTTTAAATAAGCATAAGAAAGGCAAATAAACCTCGCATTTTTTGATACTTTTTAAAAAGATCAAACATCAAAAATTCCCTTAAAAATATTTTCAGTGCCATATGAATGTGCTTAGTTATCTTATACAATAACCCAGGCCTCCTTGCCTCTATTTTATGTGACTTAACTCTCCCCTTACTCCTCCTTCAACAAAGGATCATGAAACAGCCACTGGATATATGGGGTTTGTTTCCAACGAGAGAGGGAGGGAGGGAGAAAAAGAGAGAGACGGTGGGGGAGGGAGAAGGAAAAGACAGGAAAAAGAGAAGAGTGGAGAGGAGGGGCTACTCTCTTTCTTCCATATTTGGTTGGGCTTAGGATCAATCTGGTTCATAATATCTAGAAGTTATTTCTTTGGAGTACAGCCTTCAAGGGTTAAGAATGCTTCAAAGGAGGTCACAAGCATGTTAACAATGGTTACCAGCAGTGCTAAAATCATCAGCCAGAAGGCAGATTTCCTCACTTTTATAAAAAAACATAGTCAAATTCAGCTTCTAGGCTATACTCTGTGAAGCTAGGCAAGCCCTGGTTCATGTTTCCAGGGCAATTATACCAAAGGCAGCAGCACTTCCTTGTCCAGATAACTTTTCTTTAGCATTATATAATTAAACTGGAAACTTGCTTTTAAAAAAGAAAAATTATAATTTAGATCCAGGGCTCATAGTGAACTGAATTTCTTATCTGTCCTACTTAACCTATACTAGAATATTGGTTAAGAACATGGAATTTGGAGCCCTATCAAGATGATGGAGGGGTGAATGGAAGTCATGCTGACCTCTTCCCAGGACCAATCTGGAATTACAACTAAATTGTGGAGAAATCACCAGGAACAAACAACTGGACAATAGCAAGAGAGAAGCATTATAACCTCAGACAGACAGAAGAATCAGTTCAGCACAACCTGACTGGTAAGGATTTTGGCAGAGATACAAGAAGGCTGGCTGGGCACCCTCAGCTGGCAACACCAAAGGGATATTTAAATGGCCAGTTGGTTCACCCTGAGAATAGTGGGGTCTAAACCATCCTCAGAGATCCCCAGACTACAGCACCAGAGCCCAAATACTACACAGATAACAGCCAGATGTGAAAAGCACCAGGGTTGCTCTCTGCCAGAGATAGGCGGCTAGAGACTGAAAGCTTTTTAAAGGGCTAACACATAAATTTTCTTTGTAGCCACATACCCTGGGCTCTGGCAAAGGCAGGGGCTGCGTGGGCTACAGATGTCTGAGGAGAGACTAGGGACAGAAGCATTGGGGAGAGAACAGAAAAGTACCCACTGGGACTACAGTGCTGAGTCAACCCCATGTGGCAGAAGCCATCTTGCTCAGGCAGACCACTCCCCTCCTTGAGCAGTGGCAGCCTGAGAGGAAACAATAGCCACACCCCCAGGAGGGACTCTGCCCTGGCTTTGTGGTACTTGAGCCTGACAGCTGAGTGCAGAGTGGCAACCACAGACAGTAGAGCCCTGCAAAGGGGAGATGGGCAGACTGGACTAGAGATGCTTGAGGACATACTGAGGATGGACACTTTGGGGAGAGAAATGAGAGAGTAACCTCCAGGATCCCAGTGCTTTATCATCCCCCATAAGGCAGCAGCCATCCTGCTCACACAGACCACTCCCCTCCAAGCAACAGCAACCTGATGGGAAACATTAGCGCTAATCCCAAGAGGGATTCAGCCTCACCTATGGTGCTTAGGTCTGACTGTTGAACCCAGAGTGAATTGATTAACAACTGAAGGAGAAAACCACAGACAGTGGATCCCAAGAATTCTCGAACAAGGTCAACAACTGATTTCAACAGAGGTGGATCCAGAAAGTAAAAACAGCAGTAAATATCAGAAGCTACTGAGATGAAATACACTGTGGTCTTCTCCATGATTTGCTGTATTTTCTTTACTACACAGTTTGTATAACATTCATTTCTTGTCCATTAAGTTGGTGCATATTAAGCCACTAGATTTGATACTATAGTTTATTTCTCTCCTTTCTAATAATAGTCTTAATCTCTTTACAGCCTTAATACTGGTTCATTTTCTGTTGACAGTGGGATTGCAGCAGGGTGATTTTTTATGTTTGTGGATTTGTTTCCTGGGCTTTGTGGTTTTGCTCTGGCAGCCAAATAAAGGGAAGACAAAGAAACAACCCTCAATCAAAAGAAAAGGAGGAATCCACAGAAAGACTACTAAATGAAATAGAGGCAAGTAAATTATCAGATGTTGGGTTCAAAACAATGGATATAAGGTAGCTCACTGAACTCAGTAAGCTCAGTGGGAATTACAAAAAAACTACAGGGAAAGTATGAGGAAATTACTGCAAACTATGTCAGCACGAAAAAGGACATAAAATCATCAACAAGAACCAAGAGGAAATGAAGAATACAATTTCTGAATTGAAGAACACAGTAGAAGGAACTGAAAGCAGGCTAGATGAAGCAGAGGGTCAAGTCAGTGAGCTGGAGAGCATGGTAGAAAAAAATTGCCAGAAAGAACAAGGAAATGAAA